>VZUI01093089.1:20206-48181 GCA_013401135.1 Cettia cetti | reverse complement strand
CTTCCTTCCTTCCTTCCTTCCTTCCTTCCTTCCTTCCTTCCTTCCTTCCTTCCTTCCTTCCTTCCTTCCTTCCCCCTGCTCTTCCCTCCTCCAGCTCTCCCCATCCCTTGCAGCAACCAGCCCTACAGCCATGGCCACATATCGGCCCCACCCCTGCAGGCTTTTTGCAGGAAATCCGAGCTCCCTGCTCCCTGTGCAAGGCCTGAGGCTCACTTCTCTCTCCTTTTGACCATCTGTGTGCATCCAGCAGCAGCAGTGCCACGCACTCACTCGCTCTCCCACCAACTCGCCCTCAGCCCCTACCATCTGGAGATGATCTGTTTGTCTATTTAGACTCCAAGCTCTCCAGGGCAGGAACTGTCTCTAATTGCATGTTTGTACCATACCTACAGCTGCGTTGGACTGAATACACCCACTGTCATCTTCTCTTGGAAACTCAGTTCCTCCTGGGAGTGTCCAGCACTGAAAAGTAAGACCACTTGGAAATCCAAGTTGCTGGAGGCACATGCCAGAGTTCCTTGGTTGCACTTATATTAGACCACAGAAAAATTCTTCCAGTGGCTGCAATAATCATCCAGCCCAATTTTTACTGCCAAGCTGACAAAAAGGACTTAAAAGCAGTGAAAATGTTACTTAGCATGGTAGAGCTCACATCTGGCTGAAGCTCCAAATGTGCCTAAAAAATACTGTATTTCACCAGGGAAATGCCTGAGGAGCCCAGATTTGCCTGTGCCTTGTTTGGTGACCTCTGGCCAATGCCACCAGGGAGCCAGGTGGAGAGAACAGGAGCCTCCCAGCCAGATTTTGCAGCCTGAATTTATTTCATCCTCACTCCAGCATAGCAGGATGACCTCATGTGTACACACCTGCTGCTCACTGCCTCCCTGCTTAGGAGGATGAAGACCTAAGGTGCCTTTGTTCGTAAAAACTACAAAAATTAATTTTCTCCCCTTGCTATTTAACAGCTTTAATTAAAAACCTTCTGTAACTGAATTTAGGCCTCTGAGCTCCAGTCTTTTCATAACATCCCTTATAACACATTTTTCAAGCTCTGTATTTTCACTGCAACAGGGCAGGTGGTAGAAAACAGAGGTGTTATCACAAAAAGAAATATGTTCAGAACAAAGAAAAGAAAAGAAGCTTAATAAAGTTTCCAGTCTGATCCAAGAGAAAGGATGAATGTATCACCACAGCAAGCCTTCTGCAGATGGTGAAAAGTATCTCACTTCAATAATACAATAAAATTTAAAAGTGCATCTATATATTTTCCCATTTGGTTAAGTCCGGAACACCATTTCTGCTTGTTTTGGCTGCTTTTTATTCCTGCCTTTGAGTGTAAAGGAACGGTAAGGAAGTTTATGAATGAGGTCCTGCTCACATTCCAGACTCTGCTATGTACATGGGCTGTTTTCTGCCGGGATCCTGGGATGAGGTCATCCCAAAACCACCTAGTTTGCCCAGTCTGCTCACTCAAAAAAGATTCAAATGGACAGATTTGCACTTTCTGCAATGCAAACACACATACAGTAGTTTTCCTGCATGCCAGCATCCACCAAACTCCTGGAATAAACAAAACAAAACAAAACAAAAAAAAAAAAAAAAAAAAAAGAAGAAAGGAAAAAAACCCCCAACCGAGTCCTTTTTCCACTAGGAAAGGCTGTTTATAAAATCAGTTTGATCAGCTCAGGAATGAGCTGAGATAATGTTTATCCACACAAACACTGAAGATCATGCAACTATCTTGACATGCCAAGCTAAGATAACTACTCAGCTGAAAAAAAAAAGAGGTTAGAACAACAGGAAATTACTCATTTACTACCAGTTGCTCAGGTATTTTAAAGAGCTCCCAGAACATTTGCTTTTGTGTACCTAAGAGAAAAAAAAAAAGCCGCTGATGGTGGGGGAAGCCCAGATGGATAACATAAAAGTGACTTTCCTTGCTGAAAGAGCAAAGGCAGGAGAAGGGGGTTGTGACAAGAGGATATAAAATACCCTGCAATTCATCAGCAAGGAGAATCAAACTCTGCCGGAGCGATCGGCATTCCTGGGGATTATGGAAAGGATTACCGTGAGTTGTTAGCAGGGCGAGGGAGCCACTGAAAGATGGGCTTTCCTACTGCCCTGAAATAAATGGGACAATTAAGGCTTTGGGAAAGTTAATGAGGTTTTTTTGGTTTTTTTTTGGTTTTTTTCCCCTTGAATTTTCAGAGCAGCTGGCCAGCCCGTGTGGAGGAAAAGACATTTATTAAGGAGGAAAGAAAAATAGGCAGTGAAAATAAAAATGTTTGCGTTCCCTAAAAATATACTTCAAGCCTTCCGAGGGGGAAATCAATTATCCACAAGGCCATCCTGCTGTCGGGGAGAAAAATCTAAGGCATTTTCCAGCTCGGCTGCCCTGGGTTAGCTGATCTCTCTGTCAGATGGGTCTCATCACCGCAGCATTTGGTGCCTCCGAGTCTTTCATGTGTTTAATCTCACAACCCACCTGTGAGAAGAGGAATTACAGTGAAGGAGCTGAGGAAAGGGCCCAGACTTTTAAAGGGATTTAGCTGCCCAATTACCTGGCTCAGGGTTAGGCTGGAAATCCCCAGGAGAGAAGGATGTTGCACCTGGGTCTGCCAAGCCCCGGGTCAGTGCAGTTCTCAGTAGCAATGCCCACTTGGACCTGGGACAAGGGAGAGCTCAGTGCCCCCGTGAAAGGGCCATTGTTTCTCCTTTGATTATTGTTGAGAAGTATTTTGAGCCCGAAAGGAAATAAATAAATAATCAGAGTCTGGGTTCAGAGCATGAAGAGCAGTTCATTCTCCGAGGCTGAGCAGGGTCTCACAGCATTAGTGCTTGTGTTTATTCTTAGGGAAAGGATTTACAATTAACCTCCAAATGCCATGAAGAAGTAGAGTTCTTCTCCTGGGTCACAATTTTGCTGCCTCCTCATGTCCCAACACTGCTCACTACTCACCCACCTCAGTAGAAGCCTCCGAAAAGGGTCAGCAGAGAACATGTGCAAAAACCTCATATTCATCTTTCTCCATCGGTGAATCTCTGTTTGGCACATGCAAAAAAACCCCACCACGATCAGTTCTGGCTTCAGCAGAGGAATTTCAGCTGTGTGACAGCCCAGGGTCACACCGTGTCTCTGCAGGGCTGGCCCCTGGCAGGGGGTAGGACAGGTGGGCAATCTCTGTGGTCCCTCCTTTTGTAGGGTGATTATGGTGAAAGACGCAAGCACAAAAGGACAGATGACAAATAACAGAGATGACAAATAGCAGAGAGCTGTTGGCATCTTATGTGCCCTTGCTTGAGCGTGAATATGTATGTTTGATTTCAATTGCTATAAATCATCATTCATTCATCTCAGAGTCTCCACATACTTTTTTCCTCTGTCACATCTTAATTCAGGAAACGCATTTCATCCTTCAGGAGTTCTGAGGCAAAATCACAGCACTCTCTAGATCCAGTTTTATAAGTCAGTTTTCCCTGTGAAGGGCTGCCATGGGTGGTGCATTTTGACTTTTTGCCATGGCTTTGCTATCAGCTTCCGGCAAGCCATAAACCCCCTCCAAATTCCCCCAATCTGCAAATCTGCTTGACACAGAGCAGTCAGTGCCTTATAAATCCACACTGGTACTGAGGCAGCTCCCTGCCCATGCCCTGTTTCTTATTAAAGAGATATCCATCGGCTGCTCACACACGCTGTGTTCCATGGCCAGGTATCCAGGCAACCTATTCAAAACTTGCCCCAGTCAATGGAAAGAGTCTCTGCACCACCACGGGCTTTAAAATGAGGTTGAACTCTTTATTAGGAACCAGCAGGATTGTCCATGCTGTGCCAGCTCCTTGCAGGTGCATGGAGCAGGAACTGAAAAGGAAAAGCACCAAGAAAGGATAGAATGAGGGGGAATGGCTTTAAACTGAAAGAGGGGAGAGTCGGATAGGTAGAAGGAGAAAAATTTTTGCAATGAGGTTGGCGAGGCCATGGCACAGAAGGGTGGTGGATGCCCCATGGCTGGAAAATAAACATTCAACGTCAGGCTGGATGGGGCTCTGAGGAACTTGGCCTAGCAGAAGAAGTCCCTGCTTATTGTGGATGAGAAGGCCTTTAAAGCCCCCTCCCAACCCATTCTGAGATCCTGTGGTATGAAAATTCCAGCAGGTCGGAGTAGGCACTCCACCTGAGTGCACGTGGCTGCTGCTCCCAAGGGGACAGCTCCCACTTTGCCCATGGTGAGCAGATCTGATCTGCAGCGGGGCCGGGCGCTGCCGTGCGCGGCCTCCGCCAGCTCCCCGGGCCGGGCCAGGCCCAGAGGTGGAGTTTGAGACAATCGGCACCCGCCTGCCAGCTGAAGTACAAAGCCTAATTGAAGAAAGCTGTTCTTTCATCCCCACAAAGCATAAACAGGCACTGTTATGGTGACAAACTTTCCAGCAGCTCTGTAGCTGCCGCTCCGAGCGCTCGCGTACATCGATGCTGAAAGCACAAAAAAGGAAAGGCGACGGCCTCGTTTTTTGCAAATCTCCTCTGGCTGGTTCCAGAATGGGTTTGGGAGCTCACACCCAAAATCTACACATCTGCAATGGTCCTGAATCATGTACCAGATAATTCCTGCTTGGGAACTGTGGAAAATTTGTTCTTTTACATAAGCTCTTTATTTCCCACCCTTATTAGATAAGGTTTTTTTCAAAATTTCTGCTGCTTTCTGCTCTTTCCTGGTAGCCCCATGGACACCACGCCTTAACCAAAGCAATTCTCTGTCACAGAATGTCCCCTCAACGGGGGGAGATTTCCCCAAACACCACCCCAAGCTCTCTGAGGGTGCCATTTCCCCATTAAATGGACCTGATCCTGCTAGGATCCACTTTGACACTGGGATGCAGGAACCCCGCTGAGGGGCTTTGTGTGACGATCCAAGACTCTATTTTTGGGCTTGGTAAGTGCTGGGAGGAGTGGCAGAAGGTTAGGCTTTTCCCATCACCTTCCTGCCAGAGATACGCCCGGCCCCGACACTCTGCGCTGTTGGCTGCTCATCACAAGGCCCCCTGTCAAAACCAGGATGGCTGATGAGCTACGAACAAGCTCACAGTTAGATAATAGATGAAAGAGCCTCAAGATAAATTAGGTGCCTCCAGAAAACCTGGCCAAATGTGTTTAAAACAGGAGATCCAACACCATTAATTCTCATCAAGCAGCTTTAAAAAAAGGCAACCCGGCACTTGACTTATGCTTAGAAAATGTTATCTTCCCTTTTAACAGGGGTTTTATAGTGTATTTTGAGAAGATGACAAACAATAGGGTTATTTTGAAGTCATGCCAAACACTACATTCGCTGGAGGAGAAGAACAATGTTACCTCCTATCTGTCAACTGACCCTGCAGCCATTAAGCCATTTCACCAACAAACAATATTAATAAAAAAAGGGAAAGTGCTGTTCTTAACTTCCTTACGACCAGAGTTTGGGAGATGTCTTTGAATGAGATATTTGTTCCTTTCAGGAAAGATCATTTTGACAAAAGTGAAACTTTTTAGAAGAGAGCTGGAAGAGGGACTTTAGACAAGGGCCTGGAGTGACAAGAGAAGAGGGGAATGGATTCCCACTGCCAGAGGGCAGGGTTAGATGGGATATTGGGAAGGAATTCTTGTCTGTGAGGGTAGTGAGGACACAGCACAAGGTGCCCAGAAAGCTGTGGCTGCCTCATCTCTGGAATATTCCAGGCCAGACTGGATGGAGCTTGGAGAAATCTGGGATAGTAGAAGGTGTCCCTGCCATAGGCAGGGAATTGAAATAAGATGATCTTTAATGTCTCTTCCAACCCAAACCATTCTATTAAAGAGTTGGTTTCATTGCTTCTCAGGTAAGAGAAATAAATCCCAAAGAGGTGTTTCCAGAATTCCTACGGTCTGTGCTACAAAGGCCAAGGCTTCATTTGGGTTTTTTTCCCCTACAACATCCAGTTTCTATGCCACATAAAATTGAAACAAAAGGGATGAACTCTGAGCCACAATTCAATGTTTGGGGAGTTGAGATAATTTAAAGCTTTTGGAGCAAGGACCATATTTTTGCTTTGTGTCAGTTCAGACCCTCTGATTTGCTACTGTCACACAAATAAATTTATAGCAAATAATAATAATAACAATAAATACATAACATGTTTTCAGCAGTGGCAATATTTCCCAAATTATCCTCAGTCACAAATAGAGAAAAAAAAAAAGTAAGGAGGACAGAAACAGCTATTTTACTTGAACAATTGGCCAAATGAGCACCTGCTCACAAAGAATCCAGCCAGCAGGATTGGGGAAGTGCCTTATCACTAAAAATGCTCTATCAACCCATTCAGAATATATCAACAAATTCATCTGAATATTTTCAAGGAGCAAATTCCTTGTGTTCTCTCGTAATTGGAATAAGCTTGTTCTCATGTGATACCTCTGGCTGTATTTGGGCTGCACTCTCCAAAAAATAGCAAAGAACGAGGTCCCAAAGTCAAAGGAGCTGCTGGCAGTGTGAAATTGGAGGCACCTGAGGCAGTGGAATTAGGAGCTGGTAACAGCAACCACTTCCAGACAGAGACCAAACCGCACTTTTAATGCAAATTTGGGTTTTTTGTTTTCTTTCATGGCGCTTGTCATCTTGGGTGCTCGGACCGCAAACTCCAACACATGGCGAAGACGGGGGGAAACCAGCTTCTCCTGGCCCTGATCCGCTGCCTTTTCTCCACTCCCAGCCCTGTTAAACTGCGGGCAGGTGCAAGGGGAGAGCTCAGTGTCTTTGCAACCCGATCCTGCCGCGGGCAGGAGCCGCTTTTATCTGCTGCGTGTTTGGGCAGGTCCGTGTCCCGCGGCCGGCACAAAGAAATGCGCCCTAAGAAAATAATTGGATGTTAATTTCCTCCAGCTTTGCCTTCATTAAGCACAGTCGGAGAAAATAGCACCGCGCCAGGGAAGAGCTGTTGTCTTTTAAAGGTGCGCTTTGCTCGGGTACCTGCGGTGGTGGCTTTGCAGCAACCCGTGGGAGCGAAACTGCAGCCAGGGAGCCCAAATTCCTTGGAAAACCTGAGTGGGGGACACCACAACCCCCCGGGGAGGTGCTTGAGGGGTTCTGTCCTCAGCCCCAAGGGTACCATCCGAGCTGAGGTCGAGCTATCCCCACCCTCCCTTGGAAAGAAGCCCCAGGGATGGCAGCTCCCGTGCTGCTGCTGCTTGGGCTGAGAGGGGATTACTTAATTAACAATGCAGGAGTGCCAGGTGAAAGTTTATCTATCCGGAGAGAACGTGCCCCGGTTCCTCGGCGTTGTACACATGTGGTATCGTTTTTCCATTATTTGGAACATACAGGACTAAATTAATAACAGTTCCTACAAGGCCCTGGGGCTCTCCGTGGAAGAATTTTGATCTCCTTAGGAAAGGCTCACCATTTCTCATAGGAGAGATGCACTTGACTCCTGACCTCTTTTCAAAGGCACCTGTGTGAGCTTTTAAAATCCACTACCACCAATTATCCACTTTTAACCTGAAGTGTTTAAACCTCGGGACCACATTAACTGAGCTTAGCACATAGCCATGTCATTGCAGACTTCCTGATGTGAGGAGATGCCTTGACACGGCTGAAAGAGAGTTTAGGGATGAGGCATGAGATTATCAGCTTCTCCTCCTGACAGCTTCAAACAAAGGAGCCTTTTAGCCACCTGGTTTGTGTCTCCCACACCTGCATTAAGATTGGGAGACAAACCTTTGTACTGCTGCCTTGATCCTATTATTTGCATGTACCTGTCCACAGTCACCCTGCATCACTTAATAGCCTTCAGAGAGACCAAAGGGAAGAAGATGCACATCTACTATTTCTCTTTCAGGTTTAATACCTTTTCTTTCCTTTTCTTTTTTTTTTTTTATTTTTTTTCCCTCTCCAAGGCTGCAAGACTTTTAGGACACCACAGCATTTATTTAAACTCTAAGGAGATTTATTTGGCATGGGGGATGGTGGAGGGGGGAGGCCGTGAGAAGGCTGAGGATGTGGAAGAGGGATGAAAAGGGAGAGGAGGCCGTTTTAAGGGTTTCTGGCTGGGCTGCAGAGAGCAAAGCCCTGTTCCCAGCACCAGGCAGTCATTTGGCTTTGAGACTCCTCTGCTCCTTGCTTTAGTTTGACACTTAGGCCACCTCTGTCCCCTTGTCCCTGTGAAGTCACCTGCAGCTCTCCCTGCTGCTGCCTCCAAGTCCAGACAGTGAGGGATGCTGGCACTCCAGTGCTTCACCTGCACCTAGGCACCTGCTCCCCTTCTCAGCCCCTCATTCCTCCCCCCAAAATGGCCTTGCTTCCTTACACCTGTAGGCTCAAGTGTCCCAAGAAATCAGCTCCAAGGCCAGACTCAGCCTGGATGCAGAGTTCAGGATGTGCCCTGCTTCCATTTCCCTCTGCCTGTTGGTGAAATTTGCTTTGTGTTTTCTGTTCCAGAGCTGAAGGCATGTCTAGATTTTAAATTAAATCCATATTCTCTTTCCCATGAAGGACAGAACATTATTAACCTCCTGGATCCAGCCCTGGCTGACAAGGTGTCTATGCAAGGGGAGGTTTCATCCATAGCCTGTGCATATACATTGCTGCATTTCAGCCTCAGCCAGCTCCTTGACTCATCAATGTAACTCAGGAAGGTAGAAATATTAGAGTTGCATTCATATTCCAGGCCTGGTTTAAATCACCAGCATTGTGGAAAGCTCTGGATAGGTCCAAAAAAAAAAAAAAAAAAAGAAAAGCAAGGGGGGAAGAAAAGAGTTTTCTGGTTCTAGTTTTTCACATTTTCTTTTCCCCTCTGAAAAGTGAAACCCTCCAGCTGCCCAGCATTGCACAATGGCCCAAGTGCTGTGAGTTCCAGCCCTAATCCCAGCCCGCTCCGCACGCCAGCCCCAGCAGGGCTCGGCAAAGTGCCCCACTGCCACCCTGCCTCCCTAGTCCAGAAGTGTCCCTTCTTCCTGGGGTCACAGCAAGGGGCTTGTCCCCATCACCAGGCCATGCATTTGACCTCTGACCTTGTCCAGCAGCTGTGAGAAAGGTAGGAGGACAAAGAGCAGGGTCAGCTCCCTTGGCCGTCCTGTGAGTTGTGCTGCCACAGGAAGCAAAGTGAGGGCAAATATCCAGATTTTGGCCATGTGTCAGACATGCTTTCCATCATGGTCAAAGGAGTGCTGCCAGTGTTCCACCAGCATGCCAGGTGGGAGGAAACCAGGCCCAAATGTCTTCCCCAGCTACCAGATGATGGATAAACTCCTTGTTCTCCTTCTGTCGCAGCAGAGGTGGCACTGACAGAGACGGTCTGATCCATTGCAGGATCTCTCCAATCCTGGGTGCAGGTTCCAGGCATCCAAGAAAAGCCCTTGAGATCCAGGTCTGATTTTGGCATTGTTTTATCATTAATATTATTATTAGTATCACTGTATCAATGGCCCAGCTTAAGATGTCTGCCAGCATTGCCCACACTGACATAGAGAAAAATTTCATCAGGACTCTGGGTCTCTCCAGGAGGGATTGATAGGGAAAGAAGGCATCATGCATTATGCCCATGTGCCAGGTGATGAATCAGCCAAAAACCACTCCAGTAAGGGGCCTGATCCTCAGCAAATAATCCTGCACCAAGTGCCATCCCCAAGTGAAGAGCAAAGATTCGGCCAAAAGTCAGTAACACCAGAGGGAAAGGATGGTCTGTGGTTAAAGATATGTGCAGAGCCTTCCAAGAGGGATGGATTTAGTTCCTCTTTTTGGCTTAATGTTCCCATGATCCTGACGTCAAACAAATCACTTCATCTTTTGCCACCTCAGTGCCCCATCTGTTAAAGCGTATTTTTAGTATTTTTCTTTTTTTTCTTGCCCTTTGTCTTTTCTGTTCTGAAGTCCTCAGAGCAAGGTTGTGTCTTGCTACATGAGGCCCATCAGAAGAGGGCTCTAACCTGAGTTCTTGCTGCTGAAACACCAATTTTATCTAGATCATAATGCAGTGCCCACAATGTTTATGACACTGGTTGAGAAATCCCCGTTACTATCTGTGGAAAATTTTGATTTGAATGAAAATGTTGAGTGGTTTGTTTGCAGAAGGAGAACCCCGAGCATGGTTTCCATTTTTCCCAGAAAAATCTCTGAAGAAAGTTTACAAACCCCAGAAATTCTTGTGAAATCAAAAAAGCATTCATTAATCAGCATTGCAGAGTCAAACAAAAGACAAGATCGTCTGTCCCACGGGCGGATTTCCTTCCTCTCTGCAAGGAGCTGGAAACCCTTCCCTGCCGCCCAGCCTTGGTCAGGGCTCTCATTCCAGAGGAATCTTCTGCGCTTGTGTGTCAAGGAAAAATCTGTTTCCAATAGGCGTGGAAGGTCTGTGCATGGTGCTCCTGTTTCACACAGAGCACTCCCAGCCCTGCACTGGCAGAGCCTCACAGGCTGTCTCCCACTGTTCCAGCACCTCCAGAGCTGTGGCAGGTCTGGAGTGCCCAGTGTGGCCCAACCCCAGCCTGTGGAAAGGATTTGTCCATCAGCACCGTGCTCTGCCCATCTCGACCCTGCCAGCCCTTCCTGCAGCTCCCCCCCTCCTCCCAGGAGCTGCTGGGGATGGAGATGGACAAATCAAGTGGTTTTCACCTTGCTTTGCCTTGTTTGAGAAGCCGAAGTTTCCCACCAGCTCAGCCAGCAGGTCCTTGGGAAGCGCTAAAGCTGCCCATGTGCAATCTTTTCTTCCTGCATTTCTAAATCTGACATTCCAAGGAACACTCCAGTGTGCAAATGAGTAAGTCGGTACTTGCAGGGCAAAACAGTTCAGGGACCATCAGCCAGTCTGTCTTAAATTCAGCTACAGCACAGGATTGCACCTTTGTCCAAGCAGAGGGGGTGGGTTTGTGCAGAAAACATGTCCACAGGTTTCTCCCCATCACAGACTAGGCTGTGGTCTTACCTGTTGCCCCTGAGGTGAGGAGCACAGCAACGATTTGTGCTGGAGATGGTCCTGCTGTCTCCATGAGGCAGAGCTTCAGAAGTGATGGGGGAGATCCAGAGCTCTTTCTCCTCCAGCTTTGTGCCCCATTTCCCCCAGGATGTGCTGCTTATAGCATCACCCATCCCACCTCCTGGAGGGGTGTCCACCAGGCAAGACCCCGCTCGCAAGGATTCGGGAGCTTTTTCATCACCCAGTGTTGTAAAGTTCCTCAAGTCTGGGCAAGAATTTGTTCCATGTCTCCATCCTCAGGAAGCCAGAGAATCATCAGAGGAGGTCAGGGCAGATTCCCAAAAATGTGACCCATCCTCTCAGCAATGTGAGCATAATTCAGAGCGTGCCACGGGCTCACCGGCAGCCCTGGGGGTTGCTGCCATGACTCCACGAAGGGCTGCCCTCCCCCAGGAAGAGCAATCCAAAAAGGAGGAGCTCAGTGGTGCTTCTGCTGCCCTCAGACAGCGGGGGCTCGTGGTTGTGCAATGTTTACATGAGCACAGAGCTCACCATGGCTACACAGATCTCAGGAACAGCAGCTCCAGGCTCAGAACAGGCTCAGAGGGGAACAGCCCGATGCCCCTGGAGCCAGAGGAGCCTGTGCTGGCCTGGAAAAGGAGCTGAGTGCTGCAGAGAGAGCTGGAGAAGTGTCACACACCTTTACATTGGTGTTCTCCATCTCAGAGCTACAACTTCCAAAGGGGTTGTTTGCACAACTGGAGTTTCTGCCATGGCCTCATCCTTCCCCCAGATCCCTCGCTCTCATCCCAGCTGTATTCTGGGAGGATGTTGGGGTGTGCATGTTCTCTGAGCTCTCTGCTTCACAGCAGCACCAGCAGTGAGCAGAGAAGGAGGGACAGGATCTGCTGAGATGGCCACCTGAAGATGGCAGGTGCCAAAGGTTCAAACACTCTGCACAGCCCTGCAAAGGGACACTTTGAACACTCAGGGTGTGCATCATCAATGGTTTCTGTTGGAAGGGACCTTAAAGATCGTCTCATTCCAGCCCCCTACCATGGCCAGGAACACCTTCCACTATCTCAGGCTGCTCCAAGCCCTGTCCAAACCTGGCCTTGGACACTTCCAAGGATAAGGCGAGCACAGCTTCTCTGGGCAACCTGTGCCAGTGTGGGTGCAGGGCTTCTTAAGGGAAAACCTTATGGGGTCCTTGCTCAGCTCCAGAGTCCAGCTTGCTCTTGGTACAGTCATGTCTCTCTTCCATATTCCAGCAAAACATAGATACATTAATTAATCATTAATATATTTTCCCCACCTGCTTATTGAGCTTCCTTTTCTCCTTTCCCATCCTCTGAGTTCCCCATTTTGCAGTCGGAATTGCCCAGTTTCTCTTACCAAGATGACACAGCATTGATCTGGGAATGCTTTAGGATGCATCCAACCACTCTGCTTGCAGGCCACAGATGACAATCTTAGAGACAGGTCAGGTGGACTCCCAGCTGAGGAATGGAGAAGGAGGGTAGACCCAGGCTTTGCAAGGGATGAGCCAGATCTGAAGCATTTGTGGTGCAGAGGGAGCCTGGAGACACCTGGTTCCTTTTAGGATTTAGGCCTGAACAGCAACTTCTTAGGTCTGTTCTAGAATTTTCCATGTGTTTCTTCAGCCCATCCTTATTGCATGCCACCACATCTCCACCATTGCAATGTGTTATTCCCATTGGGAATATGGAAACATGGCTCTGTATGGGTAAGGTGACATGAAGAAGTGCCTTTCAGAAGGTTATGGGCCCGTGAAGTAAATGCTTCGCAGGCCCAGTAAATGAGGGCAGATTTCCTGGTTGCCCAGGCAGACCAAGCTCCACATCCAGCCATGCCTGGGCAGCTGCTGAGCTGACAGTCTGTGTTAGTGCCCACAAGCTTTGGCATTCCAGCCAGGAAAAGGACAGAGCTGGATCCAAACTCCCCAGCCAGAGCATCGCTGGAGTTCATGCAGACAAACTCCTGAGTGATCTCGGTCCAGTGGAGATTATGGGCTTGACTTGATGGATAGAACAACTTCTGATGGCAAACACGGGAGTGGGCTGTGTTGGCCTGTTGGAAGTTGTTTTCTTTGGTTTGTTTGTTGTTGGGGTTTTTTGTCAAGATTTTTCTCAAAGCATTTAATGCTGGCACCTTTTTTGAGCCCCAAATTTGGATGAATAAATGTCCTGGTGAACAAACCCCAAATCTTTGCCAAACCACATCTTCTGGGAAGGAAGGGGGTCAGCCCCTGAGACAATCCCTGGGGAGCCTTATGGGGATAAGTTGTACATACTGGCATCCAGAGGCCCTTTTCTCTAATTTCCCTAAACTCAAAATCTCACAGAACCTTCCTCTGTGTTATGAGGCCTCTTTTTTATATAGTGTTGGGAGAGGATTTGAAAGCTGATAGGACTTTTCAGGGCTTGCAAACCCTCAGACTTGAAGGCACAGTGATCTTCCTGATGGGCCATGACTGGAACTTTTCAGGGTGTTTAACTCTGCTGCATGACAGCCCAGGCTCTGGTGATGGTAGGGAAGTGTGGCCATTTCCCTTCTTCCTTGTGGCATTGTCTGGGGAGGAAAAAAAAAAGCAGCACAAAGGATTTTGAGAAGTTTTCAATGGCTGAAGACCACACAGGTGAAGGGCAAGTGCCAGAGATGGAGTTCAAAGAAAAGAAAAGTTTTGTGTACGTGTCTTTTCCATGGGGCAGGGAATCACCCAGAACAGCTGTTCCTGAGACAGCATTGGGAATTTTGCTGGCTGAGGCAGCTTAAATAAGGAAGAAGACTCCTTGGGATGACTGTTCAAAACCTCTGGGCTTTTTTCACAATTTAAATGGCCAAACTAGGCTGATAAAAACCCACACAGAGTCATGGAGAGCCCTGAGTACCACTCCTTGCTGGTTACGCTGGTCAGACTCTTCACCTGGCACTCAGGGCACAAAAACAAGGAAGGAAAACACATTAGAAAAAAGAAGAAGAAGAAGAAGAAAGTGCCATGGGGACCATGCACCACCCACATGGAGAGCTCCAGATGTTCCCAGCACCAGGCCAGCAGCCACCAGCCCATTAGACACTCATTAACAAGTGTAGACGTTGGCAGCAGCAAATTTGGGGGCCCACAGTCTGCGAAAGTGCCCCTCTCTTCCCTCCCCAGCCCTTGCTTTGAAGATCCCCAGCCTCCTGCTGACACACATCTTGAGGAGAAGCCTCTAAGCGAGAAGTTCCTCAGCACCACCCGGTGCACTGAGGGTACAGCCTCTGAGGATGGATGGTATCCAAATGTTTGGCAGAAATTCCAACTTTCCTTACTTTTAGGCGTATCTGTGGCTTTTTGATACTGTAAACAACTGACATAGGCATGGAAGAATAGTGTATCTGAAACAGTTTATACAAAAGAATTCCATCTGTCAGTCTGTTTACAGTTCACATGTGAAAAGGCAAAAATCTTTAAAAGGAAAACCCCGAGGGGAAAAACATTTATATATATAAATATGTGTGTATATACCCCATCCAAATATATAGGATGTGCTACAAATAATTGTTGAAGTGGAACAGTATCAGTGTAGATTTTCTTTTTCTCTTGAATGCAGTAATTTTTTTTCCTGGTGTAAATTAAATTTTCCCAGTTTGCTTTCTAACTTATTCAAAACAGCACAAAGAAAGCAGACTGGAATTAACAGGGTGGTTTGAAATTTTTTTTGTTTTTCCTTTTTTTTTTTTTTTTTTTTTTTTTTTTAACAAAACACTTTCCAGTCTTAAAGTTGTCCTAAAGCTTCTTGAAACTGCACAAGATCATGGTATTGCAGTAAAGAAGAAATACTGCTATTACACCCTTGAGAATAACCTTGAAACCCAGCTGCTGTGTTATCTGAAAGGGGATTTTAGAAATTGCTGTGAGAGCTTTAACTTCTGCTTGGACAGACACCAAGGAAAGCCAGAAATGATCCAGGTTTTGTGTCTTTTCTCAAGGGAAGGAAAAATCCTGCCTAATTATCCACCTCGCTCCTAAATGCCAAAAGGCAGAACCCTGGAGACAAACATGGCAAAGGCCTGATTTTGTAATATTTGTGCTGAGATGAACCAAACCTGGATAATGCACAAGCTCATGCATAGGTATCACACAGGTTACAGGCACAAGCAACCAGGACCGGTTTTAGCTTGATTTTCCCCCTCTCTGGACCCAATCCTGTGGTGCAAACTGCATTAAAATAACTTGGTGCTTATGAGTGGTGAGGGATTTGTCCCTGGCTGAGAGGATCCCTGTGCAGAATCCCAGAATCCCCTTACTGGAAGGGACCCACAGTGATCATTACCCACTGCTGGTGGCAGACACGTGCTGAGGACCAGGGCTCTGGATACATCACCAGGGAGGATGTTTCAGAGACCAAACATGGGTTTTCCACCTCTGGAGCATGAATTTTCCATATGTGTGACAGTCTCTTTGACATCACGCTCAGGGAAGCTGGGAAGGCTATGGGAAAAGGGTGCTCTCACAGGAACACCCCCAAGGGCAGGACCAGCACCATTCCATGAGCACTGTGTTGATCCAAAATCCAGGAGAAGTCCCATCCTAGGCTCCCTTTGCCCTCCTGGCCTTGCTGGCTTGGTTGCCACACATCCCAGGCCCTGCTCTAATGGCCAGGGCTGTGTTTTGCTTTTTGTTTTTCGGAGCCCCAGAGATGAAGCGAGATGGGTAACAACACAAATATTTACATGTGGCAACCGTTTGTTTTAATTGCATGGGATGAAATCAAGGTTTTCTGTTGCCCCCGCAGCAAGGGGAGGAAGTGGGGGGTGTTTTTATGGGCATTCCAGAGCCCAGCCAGCCTTGGGAGGTGAAGGAACAACGTTGCCCACCAGCTTGACCAAACATGTGCTCCTCATATTCCTCCACCATGAAACAGCTCTTTTTTATTGTGTCTTGGCAGGGCTATGAGCATGCAGTCCTGGTACGATAACATCCCACTCCTGCAAAATTCCACAGGGCCAAATTCTGCCTGTTGTGTCTCCCAGGGAGCAGGAACAAGTGTGGAGCAGGAAAACACCTGTGCCCACCCTCCTGCAGATGTTATGAGTTCTGGGAGACCCTCTCTCTGCTCCATCTCACGCAGAGGACAGCCCCAAAGAGCAGGAGAAATAATAAATGCAATGAGGTTTCTAATGGGAGGTTGTTGCCAGTGTGTTGAGGCATTATGGGGCAATTGGGGCTGGTGTTGGCTGTAATTTTTCCCAAGAGATTGCCCAAGCTGAAAACCCAGAGCAGAAAAAGGTCACCTTTTTGGAATGTTGTGTTTCCCAAATCACTTCCTATCTCCTTACCCAAGCTGTGTGTGATCAAAACTGTTCAGTTGCTAAGAAACAATGAAAAATTGAAGGAAAGATGCTGATTTTTGAACTTTAGGAAGAAAAGAAAAAAACTGAAACAACCAGAAACAAACATTTTTAGGGAAAATTAATCATAATTATGTTCCCACTGTTTACCAGCCTGTGCCTTATTTTACATCCTATGAAGAGCTGTGTTGAAATGATATCACAAAATCTTCAAGACCAGGGCTATTTCTTAAAGGAAAAGGTATATTTCAGAAATATGGATATGTGTATTTTTCTCTTCCTGTTTTGGAAGATTCTGTCACAGTCTCTGGGACCAGCACTGATGTGATGGGGGCAGCCAAAGGCAGGAAATGGAAATTAAATTTTTAAACTGATATTTTCAATTTTTTTTAGTTTCACCTGGAGAGGACAGAAAGTGGTTTTCACCAGTGATACCCTTCCTGAGTAGAGCTACTGGAACAAGTTCAGCTTAATTTTAGGAGAAGCCTAGCCTTGGACTACCCTGTGCAGCCAGATGTGTATCCCAAATAACTTCTCTGCTGAGAAGCAGCTATGCTGCCATCCCTGAGGAGGCCTGGCCTGTGCCACCACCATGTCTGGACATTTGATGGGTCAAATGGGTGCCTTTGTGCACAAAAGATCCACCAGACTTTCCCGAGGCAGCCTGGCTTCATCCAAAGACCAGCTGGGAGCCAGTCTTGCCGCTCATTAGAGAGTGGCAGTTTTATTTGTCTTTTTAATTTATTTGGCACTTGAAGGCTCAATTCTCTTTCTTTTGCCATCCAGCCCCTGCTTGAGGGTGTCTTCTGTGCAGCTATCCCTATTTTTTAATATGGTGTCGGGAGTTGGTGATTTATGGGTCGTTTATTTTTGCCTAAACAGGAGCCCCAGAATTTCAAGGGCTCCATGGTACCTGTGTTTTAGGGAAAAGGCTCCAAGGAAGTGGTGTGGAGCCTCAATTAGTACTGCAGGACAAGAGAGAGGGATGCCCCACCCATGGTGTGGACACCCAGACAGAGGCTGAGGTCAGCTTGTGAAGTACTTTGGATGTTTATGGCTCCTGTCTGGGACTAACAGAGAGCTTTGAAACACCATTTGGCATGAGGCAAAGCCAATGGGTGAAGGTGAGTTTTTCCTAGCCAGAACTCCCATTGAAATGGGGGACAAGATCCCCAGAGAAAAAGAAGGCACAGACCCCCTAATCTTGGCCACATGGGGATGTCACACTGCTGGTGGCTGTCAGATAAAACTGTGGGGCAGGACAAGCAAAGCAGGTAAAGGGAGGTTGTTTCTTTTCCTTGTGAATTAGAAACATATTCCTCAACATCATAGAGCAGCCTTGATCAACGGCAGATAAAAAGTGTCAGTAAATCCAACTTGCCTTTTTTGCTGGCATCCTAGGATGGAGTCATCCCACAGAGCTGTAGGTATTTAAGTGAGACACAGGAGTCAGGAGTGTGGGATCTGTGCAACACAACATGAATCAACACCAGCATCTCAGCCAGTGGGTAGTTCAGGTCTGAAACAGTCATACGGTTCGAAAATAAAGAATTGCCATGATCAGCCTGACTGTGCTGGTGCATCCCCCACCTCTCCATCAATGAAGGCACAAACCATCTGCCCAGGAGAATTAACACCAGTTTTCCAGCAGTGACACCATTTCCCTTTCAGGTTTCCCATCCTCCTTGTGGTTGCAGCCAGGTGAGAGCAGCTGAAAACCCATGAGTCCTCCAGCCCCAGGTGGGGGTGACCCTTGGGCAGTCCTTGGACAGAGGACAGGGGCATGGAGATGGCCCTAGAGGGACAGAGAGTGCAGAAGGCAAGGACTGGGTGGGAATGCCAAGGATACGCAGAGTGAAAGCAGGAGCTCAGAGCCTTCAAATTTCCCTGCACAGCCGACATCCCCTCCCTTTTTGAAGAGCCGACATCCCATCCCTCTTTGCAGAGCCGACATCCCCTCCCTCTCTGCTGCGGAGGAGCTCTGCAGTCCTGGCTTGGGATGGCCGGACGCAGTTGGGATGGCCGGACACACGCACGCCTTGGTGATCTCCACAAACACAGCCGGCCGGGCCATTACCTCAGCCCTGGGTGGGGTGGCCCTGCCGGAACGGCCTCCAGACAGTGCAGGATGTGACCCGCTCCGCCAGCCCGGGCTCTGCATCCCGGCATTGCGCTCAGACAGCTCCCGGGCTCCAACCCCGCTCCCTCCTTCCCTCCCTCTCTTCTTTTAACCTCTTGTTTCTAAAGTGGTTTCTAAAATAAGCCCAAGTCTCGGCAGCTGTGAAAGGCGTTTGCTGTCAGAATTGGCCCCTGTGCAGACGGACTGGATACTGCAGGCGCTTGTTTTGCGTTTTAAGCCTAAACATTCTCCCCCCCCCCCCCCCCCCCCCCCCGGTTTTTGCAGTTCAACTCTTAGTTTTTAATAGTCCTTGTCATGATGGAAAGTGCCAGACTCCAGCTGTTCTTCCCAAACCTCTGGGAGAGGCCTGGTTACATCTAGTTCTCATAAATCTTGAATCCAGTTCTAGCAAGTCTTTAAGCCTGACCACTACGCTGCCTGGGCAGTCTGTGATTGAAAACAGGAGCAGAGGAAGAAAAGAGGGAAGTGGGGAAATAGAGAAAAGGCTTCACACTTGTAGACTGTTTCAGGAAAAGCCACCAAAAGGCACAGCATGTAATCACACTGAGATGAGAGTCAGGGTGTTCTCTGCAGCCACCTTATAAACAACTTGTGCCATCAGAGAAAAGGATGGTGGAGACAGACTGCCTGTAAAAACAAAGGCAGGATTCACCTGGCTTCCACAAAAATGGGCTGGCAGAATGTTCTTCTTGTGTGAGGAACTTTGAGGACCTGCATAAATGAGATGTAGAGATCCTAAAGTTCTCTCAAGGATCTTCAGCTGGGACAAACTGGTCTGGACTCTGCATGTATGACTTATGTCTGTTGTGGCTTTGGCCTTCAGGGTTGAAAAAGAGCAAAAAAGGAAAAGGAAAGAAAAGGAATGCGAGAGTAAAATCTCATTTAGGAAATAAGGTACCCGTTAGTATAAATCTGTCCTCCCCAGTGCTTGGTGAGCAGTGAGAGAGTTTAATCACACAGAGCATTGGCATCTCTGAGCTGGGATATCCCTTGAGCTGTGAAGCCCTGGAAGTGCTGTGGGATCCTGTGGGATCACTCACCATGCTCAGTGATGAGCTGGAGTCACCAGCATTGGTGGGGACCTGCAAAAGGCTCCTCTTGAGTTTGAAGAAGGAGCTTTTGAAATCTGTGGATGGGATTATGTTTTAAATCCCTTCCTGGTGCTCTGGGAAGCTGTTCCAGGTCTCTGCAGTTTTTGCTGCAAGTGTGTCAAGATGCAAGGGACAATAAAGGTGTTGCTATGTGTCCTTCCCTCCCCATGGCATGAAAGAGGAAAAAAGGAACCCTACATTTCTTGGGAATGAGATAGAAAATAGCCAATGGCCACTTAGCATACAAAATATCCAGGACAGGGCTACACTGGATTTCATACAGTGGGAAGGATTGAAACTTTGGCCAAATTCATCATCATCATTAATGGAAACTTTTGCTGTTTGCATTCACATGTAAGACTTCGGGAACCACCACAGAGAGAACCACAAGGTAAAAAAGGTACTATAAACTGAACATAAACACACAGCCTTCAACCTTCTCTAAGTTCCTAGACAGAGATCCCTTCCAGCAAGGAACAGAGAGATCAGCCAGTAGCATTGAAACAGGCACGTGTTTGGATCATGGAAAACCAGTAACTCAGGGGAAATGTGGGAGTCAAGTGGCCTGTGATGGATGGATGGGTGGGCAATGGTTTTTTAAGTATCTGCATTTCAAAGGAGCATAAACACCAAATTCTGCAAGTGCAGCTTAACCTCACCTGACTCCAGGGACACCTTTCCACTGCCTCCAGGGACTGTTGGATGGGGCCTGTCAGAGGCACAGGTTTCCACCGAGAAGCCACGCACTTCAGCAGCTACATATTTAAACACTCTAGATGAGCCTCCTTCCTGGATTTCCCAACATCTGTGCTTCCTCTCCTTGGAAGCCATCCCCCTCTTGGATCTGGACACTCTGGAGCGTGCGGAAATGAGCGGGAGCAGCTAAGGACAGGGTTTGTGCTGTGCAGCAGAGCTCTTTGCAGCGACGGGGGAGAGCACCTGCGGGTGCTCCGCCAGAGCTGCCGCCGAAATTCCACTGCTGCTGCTGCTGCGTGGATTGGGGCATCCCTGTACACGGCAGGAGGGATGTTGGGAGCCCACAGGATGAGGCAGAATGCTTCTTCTTCTTCTCTTGTCCCTTCTGCCTGTAGCCTGTGCCAGGGCTGTCTTGCCCCTTGTGGAAGAGCCAGGCTCATGCCAAAGGTGGTTTTGCTGCGTGGCTCATTTCTTACCAGAGACACGTTTCCAGTGCTGTTATAAAGCTTATCTCCTGTTATTTCCCAATATCAAATCACAGTAAGAAAACAGATTTCCCTTTGCTGAACACAGGTAGTATTACACTGGGGAGTGTTAATGGCTTAAGCAAAGATTTTTCCACCTACAGGCGAGTGACTGATAGTTTATCCATCTGCTGCATAAAACCAATGCTTAAATCCCAGCTTTAATGGGTCATATCACCTGTGGTTTCAAAATAACTCTGGATTTTCCCCTGAAGGAAGATGCAAAATAATGAAAATTAGTACTTGGAAGTGAAAGGGATTTCTTTTTTTTCAGTTCAACAAAGAACTGGGAGCCCATCACTTTTTCAAGTTAAATTGTCTTGAGTGATTTTGTCGTAGGTCAAAGGGAGGTCAGACAAGTTAGGTTTGGTTTTTTTCCTGTGTTGTCGTCTCTCAGCAGGAGGAGGAAGTTCACCTCGGCAGGTGTCATAAACACCAATTTCCCAAAATTTCATAATCATTTAGATCTAATTACAAGGCACACATGGTTTTTGACTTTCCCCAGGAAGACTTGGGGGAGTGTCCACCACTAAACCAAATAAGAAGGAATTTGCAGTGATTTTGCTGGATTCAATGGGTTTGCTTTTTTAATCCAGGAAATTCAGTTTAATTCCAGAAATTTATTTTAACAGGCTGTGTTGCTCTAGGTCAGTTCACATACTGCAGTATCACAGAGACAGGGAAGGAGATGACTGCTGCACTTTTTTTTCGGTGTGTCCATCAGGAAAAGACACACCAATAAACTGGGTTGTGGACAGAGTGAACACTTGTGCTGCTGCCTCAATCTCTGCCTCCTATGACAAAAATTCCCCTGCTCAATAGCAATTTGTCCTAAATCTAAAAGGCTGAGAGAAACCCCAGTGGTGCCAACTTTGAATTCTCAGTTTGTTTTAAGAAGGTAAAGGGTGTCAGGAAGCCAAGAATTCTGTTTTCTCTGGAGGCTGCCAAAAGTGCCGTGAGTGATAGCAGCATTCTCAGCAGCAGGTGCCTCGTGGTAGACTCCTCATGACACTGTTTATGGCCTTCAGGGGTGAATAAGTCTGGATCACTTACTTAAAAATCCCATTTTAAATATTGTCTGGTGGTTGTCTCTGTTCAGTGCACCCTCCAGAGATGCAGCTCTGTGCTGGGCCCTCTGTGGTGTTTGTTCTCATGGAGCTCCAGGGTCGCCCTCTGTTCTTCAGCCTGAGAGGACAATTCACTGCCTGCAACCCTCAGGTGGGTGCTGGTGGGTAAGTGAAGAGCAATTTGCCTTAATGGAGGGGGACAGGACAGGGACACCTGATTTACTTCATCTCTGGTACCCTGATTTACTTCGTCTCTGGCTGCCCCTTACGAGAGAGTGAAGCCAGCACAGAAAGGGAGCACTGCTAATGTGGACATCACAGTTATCCTCATCTCAGCTTTCTGTCTTTGCTGATCAATAAATTATCCCACAGCCCATCACTGACCAGCCTGCAACACCCACAGCTCTATTAATAAACCTCCTGTAGCAGTAAATCCCTGGGCCTGACTGTGGACTGTCAGTACCTCCTCTGATTTATTCCCCATTTACCCACCATTTGCTTCAGGGATAAAATGGAGCAGCCACCAGTTCTGCTCTCTCTGTGCCCCCTCACTGACAGCAGTGACAGCCTCGGGGAGAAGGTGCTGAGGCCCCCCATGATTTGTGACCATTTGCCAAAAAGAAAGAAATTTAAAAATCTTCATGTGGTGCCCAAATGCAGACTATGCTTCTCACCTTGCATCTGTGGGCCCAGACCCACCTGTCAGCCTAGAACAGTGGGAGAAACTTATTCCTGATCCTTTTTGAAGTTCATGAATCATCTTTGCCACAAACATAGCCAACACCAGCATGAATTTGGGCAAGGCTGCTGCAGGCGTAGCCAGTGCTGCTGCAATCATGTCCATGAGGGCACTCAGCAGTGACACAGGCATGACCTCCATGGGCAGAGACGGGCCAGGACTGCTCTTGACCTGGCCATGTGCAGCTGGACCTCCAGGGAAATCCAGGGAGGTTTCAGAGGAGCAGCTGAATGTGAGCCCAGTGTGTGCCCAGGTGGGCAAGAAGGCTGATGGCACCTGGCCTGGATCAGGAATAGTGTGGCCACAGGACCAGGGCAGTGATTGTCCCTCTGTGCTGAGCGCTGGTGATGCCACCAAGGGCTGTGCCTAGTTCTGGGCTCTTCAATGTAAGGGAGACTTTGAGGGGCTGGAGCATGTCCAGAGAAAGAAACGGAGCTGGGAAGGGTCTGGAGCCCCAGGAGAGGCTGAGGGAGCTGGGAAAGGGGCTCAGCCTGGAGAAAAGGAGGCTCAGGGGGAACCTTGTGGCTCTGCACAACTCCCTGACAGGAGGGGACAGCCAGAGGGGTCGGGCTCTGCTCCCAGGGAACAGGGACAGAACAAGGGAAAATGGCTTCAAGTTGTCCTGGGGAGGTTCAGGTGGGACATCAGGAAGAATTTTTTCATGGAAAGTGATGTTGGAAGGAGCTTCCCAGGGAGGTGATGGAGTCCCCATCCCTGTAGGTGTCCAAGGAGTGCCTGAATGTGGCAGTCAATGCTCTGGGCTGGTGATGGGGCAGGAATCAGTCACAGGTTGGAACTCACTGATCCTGGAGCTCTTTTCCAACCTCAGTGATTCTGGGATTCTAGGATTAAAGGGATGTGAAAGTCAAAGAGAATTTAAGGAGGGATGGTCCTGGCCAGGAGGTGACTCTATCCCAGAGCTCAAGATGTGCATCCTGGGCCTCTGGGGCTTTCCAAAGGAAACTTGGGAGGAGGCTCCTGCCCTGTGCTCAGGGTTCCTGACCATGGCAAGGCAGAATGGCCCCACTTTCTTTTGTTCACAACTGACTTGTCCCTGTGGGGGGAAGCTTAATTGCCTCTCTTGGCCTGGACAACACTTAAACTCATTTTCTGGACTCCAGAGGGATTGTGGTTGGCCTGTAACAGCCCCAAACACACTTTGATTCATTTTATTTCCTGGACTCCTAAAGGGATCCTTTTTTTTGGCCTGTTTTGGCCCCAAGCCCTGTTTGATTCACTTATTTCCTAGACTCCCAAGGGAGTGTGGTTGGCCTGCTTTGGCCCTGTCTTGCTGTCACTTTTCCATGCTGGTATGCAATGCATCTGCATGCTTTAGATTCCTCTACTGCTTGTGCTTTCACTGTAGGCCAAGGCTGGATGTATTTTGCAATATTTCGGGAAATATAAACACATTTGGTCTGCCTCCATGCATTCACCTTGCTGAGATTTTCCTGCAGCCTTTCACTGCTCATCTTTCCCACTATTGTTGCGTGGCAAGAGGTACTAGGACCTCAGCATGGCCTGCTCTTGCTGGAGAGGGGATTTTCCCTGTGGGATTTGCAGCAGGGAGCATCTCAGGAGAGAAAGAGAAGGACCCGAAGAGGGGGGAAGGTGGAGAACAGCTACAACCTATGTGGCTACTGTCCCTGTTAAAGGTGATTTCGTGGTAGTGTAGCTTTGTCACTGAGCCTGCCAGCTGCTTTCCTACCACAGGGAAACCACAGCTGTGAGGGGATGTCCCTGGTCATGCCAATCTACAGGTGACACACGGGGCAAGCCGAGGTGTGGGCCTGGCTCTGTCATCATCTCATGACCTTACTGCACAGCCATCCCTCCAGGAGCTGTCACAGCTGGTGGCCTTTGCTCAGCACACTCAGGGCATAAAGCATAATCCCCTGGTGCTCTGGCACCAGTGACTGCCCTGTGTGACCTTGGACAGCCCCTGAATGGCCATGGGCTGCTCCCTGCTTGGTCTCTGTTGTGTTGGAGCACAAATCCTTCCTCTCCACACAATCACAACTGAGCAGGAAGCTAAGATGTAGATGGCCTCCACTCCATGGAGAAAATGTGCAGAGAAGTTGTTCTTCATAGTGTCTTTGAGTTAAAAAAAAAAAAATCAAATCTGATGATTTCACTTACTTCCACCACAACAAGTTGAATGGTGACTTCCCAGTCCCAAACCAGCCTGAGACTGGGAATAGTGGCAGAACAAGCTGAAGAGGATGGATATTGCTATTGTCCTACCTCTCCTTGAACACCTCTTGGACTTTTCAGCCACCCCTTGACCTGTGTCTGCTCACATTGAGCTCAGCCTGTACCAGTCTGCCTTGTCCTGGCAGAATGTGCTGCCAGCACACAGAATGTGAGCACTGGGAGAAAAAACAGCTGGAGGTCTGGCTTCCCAGTTAGAAGCCCAGCTCTGCTTTGGAGAGCCTGTGACAGTGTCCAATGCTGACATCTGTAACTCTACAATAGCACTTTGCTCTTTCCTCCTGAAATTTCAAAGAAATTTGTCAGAATATTGATAGGTGTGTTCCCCATAAAAATCCTGAAGTGTAAAGCTGCCTGGGGCAGTCCCAGGCCAGAGCCATGTCCTCCAGAGCACATGTGAGAATAAAGTCTTGCTTTCAGTAATAAGATTGCCCCAGCACTACAACAACAGACCTATTTTATTTCTTTTATAATTTACAAATATCATCACAGTGTAAACTCATTCCATATCCCACCAGAACAGCATTACTTTCCATATAGACTGTCTGGAGATAAATGTTTCATCACAGAATTTATTGTTTACAGAGCTTACTCATTTACTGTGCAACTCATTTTTATCAAGATCTCATTTCAGAGCCCAAGCAAGAAAGAAATCCAATAAATCCAAGAGCCTGTTAATGCTGTGAGGAGAAAGCAGCTCTTTACTGAGTGAGCAAGTTTCATTGTCCAATTGTCCCAGGAAATTTAAAGCAGAATGTGTTTTTGACAGCTTCGTTAATGGGACTTTTTTTTTCCCCTTGCCAGAAATTCAGGCATAATTGAGACATAGTGTTGAACTTCAAATGCTTTCCTGAAACTGGAATAGAGGACTTGATGAAGCATGTAATATGGCATAACCTCCCAATTATTCACACGTTTAGATAACCATAATCACACAACGCCCATCACAGCCAGGAGGTTATTCCAGGCAGATATTGGCAGGGGCTAATGGACAGCATATTGCGAGGGCAAGGAGGCTTTGGGAGGAAACATTAATCAGAATTTGGTAGCAAAGTCATCAATCACAGCTTAACAAAGCTGTCACTCACCGCTGCAGTCCCGGGACCTCGATCAACTCAGAGTTCAACTCATCAGTGTCCAAGAGCAGAACTCAGCAAGGGAGAATGGCATTGCCTCAGTGTGGCTGTCCCCAGGACACCCAGCCCTTGGCAGCGTGGCTTCTCCAGGGAAGAAGCAAGAGAAATCATCGCCAGGATTTGTAATAATTGGGTTGTGTATTTTTCAGTCAAACGACGTCGCTTTTGATTATCACTATTTGATGTTTTCTTGCTCTGGGTTTGAGAAATGCAACTGCATTTTGCTATTGGAAATTATTCCAACCAGGAGCTTTCTAACTGCTTGCTGAGACACTCATAGTGAATTGTGACATGTGAGAAATGTACAGCAGGAGCACAGCAAGCAGATGAGAGGTTGTGACTATTCCCATTTCCCAGGGACCAGTAGCTCTTGTCTGGGATGCAGCATCCAGGTTTGTATCCCCAGCACAAGCAAAATGCCAATAAATTGGACTGAGTTCAGCAGATTGCCACTATGATGGGCTGGATGGTCCTACAGGGAGGTGCAGAAGGATCAGATCTTGTTCAGCCTGGGAAGTGGGAGTTCATAAGGGAACTTCAAACCAGTCAGGAATTTGGACTGTGAAAATCTGGAGTTTTTCTAGATGTGACTAAAAAAGCCCTGAGCAAACTGATCTGACTTCAGTTCTGACCCCAAGTTCCAAACCTGCCAAGTCCCTCCCAGCATGAAAAGTGTTGCATTTCCGTGGCTGAAGGAAAATTGCTCTGTTCTCCATGCCTTCAGGAGGTGGAACATGGGGCAAGTATTCAAATAGCAGCACAGAAGACTGAACCTTGGGATCAGGACATGCAACACCTTTGCCCAAGACTTAGCTGGGAGGTTGCACCATGTCTCATTCATGGGCTCCAGAGCATCTGGGGGTGCTGTTGCCTTTGCCCAGGTACCTTCCCCAGTTTTTTAGTCACGTCCCTCATGCTAGATTAAGGCCAGCCAGCATTAGTCCTGACACTGCTCCTGCAGAAAGGCAATTTTCCTGACAGAGGAATTTTGCACTTCACCTTTTGCCACGAACATTTTGTGCAGAGTCACAGAATCACAGAATATTCTGAGTTGGAAGGGACCCACAAGGATCAATGAGTCCAAGTCTCAGCCCTGCACAGGATACCCCAGGAGTCACTGTGTGAGTCCACACAGCTTCTTTCCAAACAAGGCTTTCTTATCACTGCACTTCTGATTTTAGGCCCTGCCTCTTGCACTGTTTTACCTAAGCCCACTCTCTATTTTGTCATGTTTTGTACCCATCATCCTGCCAATTTCAGCTGTTAGGGGGTTCATCTGCCCAGGCCCTCTCCCAGGGCACAGCTGCAAAGCAGTGCAGGAGTGGGGCTTTTCTTTCATCCACCAGAGCTGGTTTCAGTCTGCACTCTGTGCATTAAAGGGCAGGAGGTGAGAGGTCTCAGAGTGCCTAAGGAATGAGGGAGCTGCTGCAAATGAATTCCTGAAGACTCAAACTTTCTGTGCCTCCTTGCACCGTCTTGTGTTGGCTGGGATGCTGCTTTTTGACAGCACTGGAGCACATGGAAACCTTGATCCACCCAACACATTATGCTGAAAAACTTCATGCTTTGGGTACATAAAGTTTTCCACATAAACAGGTGGGAATCTGGCATGGCCGGCGTGATTCGGGGCCAGTGCATGGTGTTTTTAACACTGTGTGGAAAACTTTTGGGTGCTGGCTGTCTTGTGAGGGGTCAAGTGAGTCATTATTTTCTTTGGCTTTCCCCTGGCCAGGGTGTCCCTAAGAGGTTTGTACGAGGTTCCCCCTGCTCCTCTGGCAGAGCTAAGGAACTCCCTCCTGATGCTGCAGTTCAAAGATAATGAGGGACATTTCCAGGGGAGGGGGAGACTCCAGCAGTGCCAGTCTCCTCTGGATGAAGGACCAGCAGCAGGAAATTTGCCATCAGGGTTGGTTTGGTCCATCACCAGATTGCCAAGATATGGTGTCACCTACTTCTTAGAAACTGGGAACCTTAGTGGTACTTAGGTGCTCTAAAAAAGAAACCCAAGATGATGGTGGGCTAAAGGGTGGATTTTAAGAAGTGAGACATCATTGCTGACACAGAATGGGAAGCAAAAAAAAAAAAAAAAAAACAAACAA
>VZUI01093089.1:0-20130 GCA_013401135.1 Cettia cetti | reverse complement strand
AAAAAAAAAAAAAAAAAAAAACAAACAAAAAAACAACCAGGGTTTTTTGTTTTTTTTTTTTTGTATCCCACTTTAGCCATGTATCTTGTGTGCTGCAGGGTGTCCTCCCCCAAAAGAAGGTAAAACCAAAATCTCCTGAGAGGAGGCTGCACATATTCCATTTTCTTTCAGGATGGACCAGTGACTTCAGGGCTTTCTCTGTGTTGGTTTTGCTTGTTCCTGTCATCCTGTGGTGAGAGGAGAGCTGTCTGAGGAACTCTGGAGCCAGAGACCCTGCAGTGGGTGACACCACCATGAGGAACAAACAATCATTTTTGGCTGGGGTTTTGTGTTCAGGTAGATGGGGAACCTCAATGAAGTGGTTGCATTTAGCTCCATAAAAATGGAAGCACTTGAAGGCACTCCAGAGAGAAGCAGTAACGATGAGGGGCACATCACCCACAGGGAAAGGTGGAAAAACCCTGAGCCATTTGAAGTCCAAGTGCCTAATCTCTCACTGGGGCTGCTGTGAGTGGCTTGAACGTGGCCCGGAGCCTGCTCTGTGCTGCGGTTGCACGGGAGCTGCCGGGATTCCGGTTGGATGTGGAGCTGTCCTGGTGGCCTGGAGCCAAGAGGCACTCAATGTGCCCAGAGGAGGATGCAGTGAACGCTTCCCAGCCTGAGCCTTGCCAGGTTGTGTGGCCAGCAGCATCCAAGGGAGAGACCTGGTCATGATCCCATTTGGTCTTCTTGAACCTCCCTGGGCCAAAGGGACAGATACCACTGGCAGCCAGGTCAAGTGGGGACAGCTTTTACCAGGAGCCAAAGCTCCTCCTTACACCTTCTTGAGTGGAAATGAGCCTGTTCTCCCACCACACCCACGAGGGGAAGGGAGGGGACAGGGTGGGGAATCGTTATTTTAGTCATTAGCTGATGGGGAATTTACCAAGGAAGACTGACCTCAAAATCCCACGGTTTTCTTGTTGTAGAAGTAGCCAGTGTGAGGAAAATGTCACGTACTCCTGGAGTGGGACAGAGAGGAGAAATCCCTTTGCTTTGGAGATTCTGCCAGGATGAGCTCCCATGTCCCTTAAACTGAGTGTGTTCCCACTCTCTGGACTTTTTTTCTCATCACCTGCAGGCCTTGGCTGAATTCTGTCACTATGGCTGATGGACCTAAATCATCTCCCTTGTAGAAAGAAACCAAACCTGGGCAGGAGGCTGCATCACAGCCTCAGGGGTGTAAAAGGAGAGTGGTTGCATTTTATGGGGATGATTCCCTCCCCTTGCCTTAGCAAGCATTAGACCCTTTAACCTCAAATCCATGCTTGGAAACGATGCTCACATGTACTTTTGCTTAGAACTTACTTTGGGCCTGAAGAATCTTCCACCCAAAGCATTTTTAATTGGTGCTTTACAGGTGGTGGCCATGGAAAGCCCTTTTGCCCATCTGGTGGCAGACTGGGGACATGTCCCATCCAACCTGTAGCAGGAGCCACCAGTTCCCAACTCTCCTTCTGCTTATTGATCCATCCCAGAGGAGTCATGTGAGTGGTTCCTGGTCTGTTGTTGTTCCAGGGCTCATGATGGAGTGTAGCATTACATGAAACCTGGGCTGTTTATTTAAACAGAGAGGCTCTCACCAGGGTCACAAAGTGACGTCGCCTTTCTCACCCTCCTGACGGAGCTATGGGGAGAGCAGAGGGATTGTTTGGGATGCTTTCATATCCCACACAGTAGGAAGAGAGGGAAAGCTGATCTAAAGGGGTTATTTAGAAAGAACAAAGTCAAGCCATTCTCCTTACATCAGGCCTGTCTTGGGAAAACCACTCCTGGTGGTATAAGCTGCAGATCAAGGCACTTAGATGGAGAAAGGAGTGTGAAAAGCTATTAAAACTCTTTAAAAATCTGTCATAAAAAAGTAATGAAAAGCCTTTGGCCAACATTCTAGCTAACACACTGATCTAGAGTCTTGGAGGTCACATGTACAAGCTGATTTACCCCAAAGGATGGTCTGCTCCATCTCCTGGCCTCAGCATTAAATGATGAATTTCCTTTCCCAAAGCACCCTCAGAGGAAGCCTTGAGCTTTGCAAGACACAGAAAAAAGGGGGCCAAACAAGGATCATAGATTCATTTGAGGTGGAAAAGGACCTTCAAGGTCATGGAGTGCAAAGAGTTAAAGCAACACTGCTAAACCGAGCCAGTAACCAGGTCTTGCATGGCAAGCTGTGATCCCAAAGCAGAGCATTTGCCCTCGAAATCAGATGATGGAGATTCTCTGGGGTGTTCCCATGGCAGTGCAGGGCTGTGTCCCAGTGACAGAGATGCTCCAGCTGCTCCTTAGGTGACCCCACCACTGCATCCAGCCCTCACCTCTGTCCTGCCACACTCCATGTACATGGAAGACCTCCCAAGGGATGTCACAAAAAAGGCATAGAAAAAAAAAATTCTGTGAGGGTGGTGAGGCCCTGGCACAGGTTTCCCACAGAAGCTGTGGCTACCCCATCCCTGGAAGTGTTCCAGGCCAGGTTGGATAAGGCTTGGAGCAATCTGGGATAGTGGAAGGTGTCCCTGCCCATGGTAGGGGGTTAGAATAAGATGAGCTTTAAGGTCCCTTCCAAACCAAACCATTCCATGATTCTGTATGTCCAAGAGAAGGAAATGTTCATCAGCAGGTGGCCATGGGTCAGACCTTGAGCAGGGTCCTATCTGAGGCTCTGCCTTGGATGTGCTTGAGTTTGGATGCAATGACTCCTGATCCCTGTGTCTCCCTCACCCCCTGCCCTGCCGTGGATGTTTTTGGAGCAGCCTTTCCCTGGCTGGGTGTTTGTACAGTGACTTGCATAACTTGAGGATGATGATTTTAGCTCAGGGCTCTCGGTCCCATGATACAGCCCATGGTAATTGAATGCAGCAAGTGCTGTGACAGAAACCAAACAGGAGTGTAAAAAGGTGAACTGCCTGTTCAGGGGAAGGAAGAAAAAGCCTCCTGATTTTCTTGTCATGAAGTTTGTCCTGGGTTTGCATAGAGGAAAGGCAGGGAAGGGTGACCTGAGAGCAGAGGTTGCATTACTGGCTCATGCAGGGAGGGGAGAACTCTCTGCTTTGTGTGTGTCTGGGTTCAACAAGCGAATAAAGCAGAGATTTCTTTAAAGATACCAAGCCCAAGCACACCACAGCTGGGAAGCACACATGAGCAATAGCTTTCACATGCTAACAAATAAAAGAGCCTTGCAAAACAGATGCTGAGGTTTGTGGGGCTGGCACAGGCTCGCTGCTGGCAGGGAGTTAACTCACAGAAAGCTGAAAGGTTCAGCGATGGAAGAGTATCCAGAGACTGTTTGTTCATAAACACAGCTGAGGGCCAGCAACCTGCTTTATCCCCTGCCCAAGCTGCACTGCCCCTGTCATTCCTTGCAGGGTTCCTGCAGGAGAGAAGGCAGATATGCAATTCTTCTGCAGCCCACGCTCTAGAGAAATAATTAAACAGTTTTTCTTAACCTCTTGAACTTTTCATTTATTATTGCCATCCATTATGTCTACCTTCTCAAATAGCAGGATCCTGAAAGCCAGCTCCAGGGGTCAAGGGTTTATTGTTTAATGGAGATAGAACATTCTGTAAATTGCACAAAGTCACAATGTTTAGAAGAGAAGCTTCTGGTGTACTGAATCTTTTCAATTTAACAAACAGTGAGCTTTGACATATGTTCTTCCTCCATAGCAGGAAATTTGGGATAAGTGCAGTACTGGCATGGACATGTTACCAAATCCTTCCTGTAAACCAAATGACATCTGCATTCAAATAAAAACATTCCTTGCACCAAATACCAGGAAATACTAAAAGTATCACTATTCTTCTAAGGTCATACTAAAATGAAGTTTTTGGCTTTCAGAACACAAAGTAAGTTTGTACAGGGCCAAGACGTTTTGTTCAACACACATTTGCTGTTACAAATCCCAAGAGACATCCTTCTGGGTCAAATATGTGCATGTGTCTGTAGAATTTTGCAAGCATTTAATCTTCTTCATATGAAAAAGTATAAATATTTTAGGAGCGTGGACTTACATTAACAAATATTGCTGTTGCCTTTGTTTTTACTAGTGCTCTGCTTTTCAAAGGCAGAAAAAAAGATTTGCTTAAAACAAAGCAAGCATCCTCAAAATGCACCATGCCAAAATAATCAAGGGAATAAATACCTGGGATTTACAAAATATGAATATTCTTTGGTAAATAAACTGGAGCAAGAGCAGACAGGGAGAGGAGGCTGCTGCAGTGCTGGGGAGGAAGTGCTGAGTGTAAACACTTTCATCTCATAGATGGTAAATCAAGAACATTTAAAGAAAATAAATGTGCACAGAGCAGATTATTCCTTCTCATGTTACTTTTGGGGGATTTTACTGCTGATAGTTAACGCCACATAAAACCTTTGGAATATTATGCCAGCAGATGAAAAACTACAATGGCAGAAAGAGTTTCCCATGGATAATTAGCATAAATATCTGCTTAAAGCTGAGTAATTGGTTCACTGTACAGGATGTACCTCAGCAGTTTTATGAGCAAAAAAACACAGGGAATGTTTTGAATGACTTACATTTGAAGCAGTGCAGGCAGATACCAGGGACTGTTCAGAGACTGCCACACAAAAAAAGTCTGCTCTGAGTGAATGAATGCTCGTTCCCACCAAGCTCAGGGTCAGACATCCCTAGGAGGCTTCACCCAGACACATCCCTGCAGCTTCCCACTCAAAGGAACACTTTCATTTAATGGGAGGACCAGAGGATCCAGACTTTGGAAATGGAAGAAAAAAAAAAAAAAAAGAAAGAGAGAGAATGAGAGGAAAAAATGAAAATGGAGGGAAAAAATAAAATAAAAATCAGCATTTTCCAATGTCCTTATTGAAAAAAAACAAAAAGCCAACACTGTTTCCAAAATGGTGATCTTTTCCAAAAGGTCGTTTGGAAAAAAGGTAATTTCTTTTAATGGATGCTTTGTTTGACAAGTGTGGCTTGAGGACGCTGCTGGGAAGGTGGCACTGGCTCAGGGGAAGGTCCAGCAGTGTCCCCAGGTGTTGGTCACTCCCACCTTCAGCACTCTTTCAGGCTTCCTCGGGGCACCCCTCTCCTCCAGGGCCAGAAGCTGGGGGTTGTAAGCTCTGTGTTTCCATTGGCACCTCCAACCTCCCCTGCTCCTGCCAAGGCAGAAGAGAGAGTGAAAGGAGCAAAAATACTCCATGGAAACCACCTGAAGGGGAGGTGGTGGATGGTCCTGTAAACCTAATGCAGTCCAAGATCTGGAAAAGACCTTGAAAAGGTTCTGTGATTAAATTGTGAGTGGAAGAAAACCCAGCCTTGCAGCCCATGGGACAGTCCAGCTGAAAAGACACAAATATTCAGATTTTAATAGTGACCCCAAGCCAAGGCTGCTCATTTCAATAAATTCCCCACCTGGCCTTTAATTTTCCTGTGATGCTCTCAGGTTCAGCTGTTCTTTCTCTGAGTGGTATCCCTGCTCTGGAACATCCCAGGCAGGGAAGAAACAATTCCACAGCATCCAGAAAGAGCTGAAGCAATCAGAAATGAACATACCCATGCCTCATACAGCATTCACTGATTTGCTCTGGCCCCAACTGCTGCTGAACTCACCAGCATCTTTATATTCTTCTGATACCTGTGCAAGGCTGAGCTGCAACCCTTGTAGTTTCCATCCTGGACCCTATGGCAAGACCCAAGGGATGGGAACTGTATGTGCACTAATAGGAAAAAAACCCCCCACTTCTGATCTCAAGGTTGTATTTTTAATTTATCTTTAATTAATTTTTAATTTATCTTTAATTAATTTTTTTTATTTTTTTTTTTTTTTTTTTTTTTTTGTAATCCAAGCAGTGAGAAAGTAAAACTGCCCAATGCAGGCAGCAGCACTGGTCCCTTCACTGCTGATTTAGAGTTGTCTATTAATCTTTTGGAGAAAATTGATAAGGGTGCAGGTTAGCACCTCTGGGATCTGATCAAAGTACAGGCAGGTGGGGAACCCTTCAGGGTGGATCAGAGCCCAGCAGAGGTTGCTCCCCTGGCTGCAAATCAGTGCCTCAGTCCACCCAGACAAGGATCCCACCTCCTGGCTGATTTTGCTCCATTTGTTATCCCAACTCAAGCCTCCCTCTAGCTTGGATGCAGCAAAAGGTGTTGCTGGAAGCCTGGGCTGGCCCCACACAGTCCCCCACGTGCTTCAGCCCCGATGGAGGAGCTCAGCTTCCCGGGAAACCCCCCATCCAGGATGCAATCCTGAGGCACTGCCGGAGGCAATCATCCCCCTGCTGAGCTAAACCCCAGCCCTGGGCTGCAGCTTTCCTTCCAAGTGAGAGTTTGGAGCTGCTATTCAGACCTTATATTTAGAAAAATGTGGGAAAAGAACTAGATCCATTTCAGGGTTTGTATTTTTGTTGGCAGGATATCTGGTATCATTATGGAGAGCAAACCCAGGGTTTTTCTTTTCTTTTTCTTTTTTTTTTTCCCTTTTAATTTTTTTTTTGAAAGTATGCATTTTCTTGCCAGAATCATATAGAAGAAGTGGGATCTGATGAGGGGAATTTGTGGCTGAGAAGCCTGAGGGAGCAGCAAAATCATTTCATCATCACATCTTTTGCATGCACAGATGTGTGGGTCCCAGGGCTGGGAGCACTCCAGTGGTCTCCTTCTCCATCCTCCTGCCTTGTGGCAGAACCAGCTCAGCCTGGTGATGGAGACACCACAACCTCCCCAGGTACTACCATCCTCATTTTTTTATCTTGCCTGTTAGAAAGTCCCTTGGGTTTGCTGCAAGATACCTCCAGGATGGTTTTTCCTGCCAACGATGGATGCAGGGACAGATTATTCCCTCCCTTCCCTGCCATGTGTGACCCCAGGCAGCTGAAGGGAGGGTAGGGAACTCCTGAAGGGTTTGCAGAGCAAACCAAGCCTGCCTGAACACTCTGAGTGGGGCAGTGAGGTGTGATTCATTCTGAGGGCTGACTTTTGCAGCAATCTGGTGTTTTATATGTTCTCAGCAGAGCAGGGGATGTCACCAACAGCACATTTAAGGACAAACCCCTGGCAGGCGCTCTGACACACGTCCTCTGGCAGACACACTTGCATGTCACTCTTGAGGACATCTGCTCTGCCAGAAGTCATGGCAGGGCTCTGGCAGATGGGTCAGAGGACGGTGGGGGTGGAAAAACACGACGATCCCGAGAAAACGACACCCGCCCTTTTCCTCTCTGAAAGAATTTGCAAAATCTCCACCAAAATAGAGGACCATGGGCTTAAAAAGCAGACAGGGAACCTCTGAGAAAAGCCTCCAGCAACAGGGACACGTCATGTGCTGCCTGCTCAGCTGTCAAGTTAAGGACTTGTCCTGCTATCGCTCAGTCCTCGGAAGGTCAACGATTGGATTTGCTTATCTCCCAAAGGCACTTTACTCTGGTTAATTGGCACCCCTGGTGACAGGGTGGATTGATGGGTTCCCATCAGGCCTTCCACAGCCATCCTGGCAGGACAAAGCTTCTCCTCACTCCTGCCTACTTGTATTTTATGGTGTTTCCCATGGAAGTACATGGGAAGGACTCACTCGTGGGGAATGGATGGGGGGAATCACACAAATGTCGAAGCAGAATGCTGTGAGAGGAGGGTGGGAGAGCAGCCTCAAGCTTCTCTGTTCATCTCTCCATCCCTGGATGCCACTGTGCTGCCTGGAGATTGGGCTCATTGCCTTGTCCTGGCCCTGTAACACTGTGACCAGAACAGTATTTGTTCCTTTTAGGCAGCACTTTGTCACTTGAAGGCAGCTCAGGTGACTCCATGGGGTACTTCTCTGTGGAGCACAGATGGATTGAGTGTCCTCTAGGGTGATCAAGGCCATATCTCCAGGCCTGATGCCTTTCTCCTGCAGTGTAGAGATGTTGGGACCAGAAGGAGGCATCAAAGCAATGTCTCCAAACCTCATTTCCGTACTGGCATCTCCTGTTGTGCTGAAGAAAAGACTCCTCTGGACACTTTCCCTCCCCAGAGAAAGCCTCTTCCTACTGGTGATCCCTGAAAAGGAACAGGTTTTACCTTTTAGTTCCCTATTGCCTCCAATCTCCTTCCTTCCTTGATCCTAACTTTGCTTAAAAGAAACTCCATATTTATTTAGCTCCTCTTGGATGTTTCTTGAGAAAGGCTCAGCTATTTCTACCCCATTTTTGATTTCCCAAGGCTCACTCCCAATGGCATGGCAGGAGGAAAACCCAGGACTTTTCCGAGGAGGAAAAGACTTAATCCTTCCCAGGGCTGAGGACAGGTTTCTGCAGAGGGGATTTGGTGAGTAAAATTGCTGTTCTGTGCTGTCCTATGACTCCACTGGGGTGGGCAATCCCAACAGCCTCAAGGACTCTTCTTTGCCCTCCAAAAGCGAAACTTCCAATCTCTGCCCAAAGCTTCCCCTTGTTTCCACAAACATCTTCACTTTTGCACTCTCGAAATCTGTTCTTTTCTGGGTAGGGCCAGTGGAGCTGTAAGTTGTACCCACTTGGCAAGAGTTCCTCAGACTTGGGACAAATCCCACATGTATCCACCTCTTCCATGTTCATTCTGGCTTGCAGAGCCACCATTCCATGCCTGAGCCCTGCTATCCCAAGCTCACACATGGTGTTGGTGACCAGGATCCAGCATCTGTGCCGGCAGAGTGCCACAAAGCCGGACTCAGAACCTTGTTTTAAGCAAACAGAAATGTGCAGGACATACCAGACTTCTCTCTGGAAATCAGAGCCATATTCTTCCAAACTCTGACCCTTTGTTCAGACGCCCTTTGGAGACCTCCCGCAAATACCTCACTTGGACTTCCAGATGCAAGAAATTAATTTTATTTTTTTAATTCTGTGCCACAAATCCTTAATTTTGGAATGTGCACTTTTCCTGTGCGGTCCCTGGCTCCTAGAGACAAATACATGTGAAATTGCAACAGACCTTGATAACAAAAGTTTGAGGGTAACCCAACAGCTTTTCAAAGCCTTTTCTAGATAATTTATCCTAGGCTGGCAAGTAGCCACAAACTCCATGGTGGGGAAGGAGCTGCTTTTGATTTAGCTGATGTTTAGGTGTGAATGAGGAGGAGAGATATACGATTAATCACTGGAAGCAGGGAGATGGTATTATTTTGATTCATACTTGACAAGTTTTCTAGGAATGCTGAACTCGAGTAGAAGTGCATGGTAGACCCAGCTGTTCAAACAGTGTGATTAATTAAACTGATTCCATGTGAAAAACAACACTGACTCTCGCTCTCAAATTGCAAATCATTTTCAATATATTGGGGAAGGGCCAGCCTGAGTTTTTATTAATTGCTCTGGAGGTGATGAATCAGGGTTGTCTACAGAGACCCACACAGGCGCACATTCCTGAGGACGTACGTGATGGTGGGCTGGTTTCTCGGCTGCTTGGAGCAGCAAGAGTTGCTTTCCCGGAGATGCTGCCACTTGCACACGAGGCAGGGATGAATCCCCGGGGTGCACAAGTTTGGATGAGCCTTCCCCTCCCAATCCTGCTCTGAGAGAGTTGCAAAACTGCAACGAAGCCGGCGCTTGTGCTTCGACCAGCTCTAATAATAAACCCTCCTCTCCCCTCGTTCACCTGCCAAACCACGGCTCTCTCAAAATATCAGCACGCTGAGAGCGGGCCGTGCACTGTATGATTTGCCCAAGACCACACAGGAAGCCTGTGGCCAAGATGGAAATTGAGCCCAAGGCTCCCAGATTCAGGACTGGGGCTTGGCTGCCCATCCTGGGACCCTTCCCCACGCTGTGCTGGGGCAACACAGGGAGATGTGTTGGAGAGAAGCACCTTGCCTGCAAATATTTAAACCCAGCCTGGTGTTGGGATGCCCTTGCAGCAGGTGCTCAGTGGGATTTATGCCACCTCAGGTGAACGCGCCGGGGACTCGGCCCCATGAAAAGGTCTGGAAAAATCCTGCCCTGCAGTGGAGGCTTTTGATTTATATTTTCTCCGCCAGCTTGTCTGTTTTACTCATGCTGCTGACAAGGAGAGGGATATTTGATCCGTGCTGAGGGGCAGATGTTGAGCACCACGGAGCAGGAGGCAGGGCTGCTCCTCAGGTGTAAACCTTCTGATGGCCATAAAACGACTTACAGGGGGGTGGGAGGGAAAGAAATAGATTAATCTGCCTGGTGCTCACAGATGTGGAAAAATACCCTTGAAACAGCTCGACTGGATGTTTGTCACTGCAGCTGCTGCAGAGGGAGAGTGACAGCCCAGCAGCAAGTGCACCTTTCAACTCCACCAAATCCTGCAGGGCACCCCCGGTACCAGGCAGTGACCCTGTGCTAACTGGTTTCAAATGTAACGTTTGAAATACCTCACAAATACACATCTGAGCCAAGCTTTCCACCCTGAGCCTGGTGGGGAGGCTCTGAAAGCTTATTGCAAGCACCTGTCTGGTCTTCAGAAGCATTGATCTCCTACTGAGGTCAACAAGAGGAATTAGAGGGGCTGGTAGTTGCCGCTTTTTCTGCAAAACCCTGATCGCCATCCCAAAATTCGCTACCCAGGGAGCCCTGTTCTGACCCCTCGTGTTTGATCCCAGCAGGAGAAGTCATGTGCATTGAGATGTGTCCCAGACACCTCACGTTGGTGGAGCCCATGAGCCTCCAAACCAGCCTTCCTCAGGGGCACGGCAGCTGGCTGACTCCTGGAAAATACTGCTTTGACCACCCTCTTCAGACCTTGCAGGCTGCTGTTTCTCCCAAACAGCTGAGTGATAGTTAAAAAATGCTTGCCCTCTTTCCCCTCTCTCTGAAAGGAATGGGAGTCTCTACGGACCCATTTATATTGCTGGCTCAACTGAAGTTAATAGGAATACTCCCCTTCTTCTCCACAGGGGCTACATTTTTCCCTCGGGAGATCTGCAGGGCCATTTACTAATTTCACAGACATCGCAGCAATTCCCCCTTGTCAACCTGAGCTTCTTAGAAATGGAGAATGTGATCCCCCTCTGTCTCTGGGTGATTGTGACGCCCCTGCCTTCATGCTCGTGCTGCTCTAAACAACACATTTTCTGAGCACACTGTGTTTGTCTAAAAATGCACCAGGAGGGCTGCCCAATTTGGAAATGACTTGAATTACAAAAAAAGCACAGCTGTCTTTAACAGCTCTCGAAGCTCATGCAACTAGTCTGCAATTTATTGACTAGGATTAGATGCTTATTGTCTATGACACTTTAAATACCATTACATTGAAGTTTATACAAGAAAGTCCAAGTTTTCAAACTGGAATCTTAGCAATAACAGCTGGACCATTTGTTTATATGATAGACAGAAAAGAATGACTTCTGTAATCTGTGTATTTGGCTTTAGGATTTTCTACGACATGGGGAGACAGAAACCTACCCCATCCCTAATTGAGGATTGTGAGACAGAGCTGAGCAGCACTGGCTAATTTGTCCCTGATGTTGAGACTGCAGCCAAAGCTGGGGTTGAGTCCTTCCCTCACACCTGACGGAGAAGCACTTGAAACCCTCTAGCCCACCTCTGACAGGCAGGGCTAAGTCTCCCGTCTCTCTCCCCCAGGCTGCTCACATTCCGCATTTTGTTTCTAGCATGAAAGACTTTGTTTTAAATCATAATAGTAACCAGGCTGTAATCACATTATAGCACACATGGAGAACTCGCAAAAAGTCATGTGCTTTGGATTTGACATTCTGATTTATGGTTGTGCGCTCCAGTTACACAGCTGCAATCTCATTTTCGACAAAGATGTTTTCTATTTTTCTATTACTTTGCTTCACCCTGTCTTTATGTCGAAGAAAATGAAAGCCACCAGGTGAAGCCGGCACAAGAGGACAAATGTTTGCATGTTCTGGATCAAAACCATGATCAAATATTTTATGCTCTCCTTTCATAAACAGCTTTCTACGGGCACATGTGGAGGGGGTGTAGGTTCTTCATTCTGAGCCATTTGAAGTTTAAAAAAAAAATTAAATTCCAGACTTTTATTTATTCAGAAACTAGATCAGCCTATGAAATTCACATCCCAGCCACTTGATCACGGTGACTTCACTGAAGAGGGAAGAGGTTGCAGAATTACTCCTCAGACAGTTGAACAGCCTCTCTGCTTGCTGGGACCCAAAGCTGCTCCTTGAGTAAATTTTACTCCTGAGCAAAGCCTTTCCTTGCTCAGTTAATTGTAGATTGCCGTCATCAGCCCTTCCCTCTGTCAGTAACCCATTGGCTTTGCATTCCTAGGAAGAGTAGCAGCATTCCAGCTTAATTAAAAAAGTGAGCACTTTTGCAGTAAATTGCATTAACGTTGGAAAGGGGCCAGAGCTTATGTTTTACATGAACCTCTCTTGTCTAGAGCGGAGTAAAGAAAAGAAAATGTCATCAACATTCTTTTCACAATTTAAACACTGATGATCTATCTTTAGGGCCAATGTTGGCTGAGCATTACAGAGAGCATGAAACCACCACTGAGTCCCTCACCAGGGGTAAATTACGCGTTGCAAACTCATAAACCTTCAAGTGTGGCGTAAAATTTTACTCAGGCCATCATTTTCAGTATGGCTTAGGAAGGGCCTAGATGGAAAACATATTTCTGGTGGTTCTAGAGCATGTGTTAAGGAGCTGAAAACACACATCAGTGGAGGTTCCACGGGTCAGACATTGACCACAAGTCCTCACTGCAACAAGGCTTTGACTGCAGATCCCCTGGGCCAAGTAGCCCCTTGGTCTCAACAATAAGCTATTTTATCTGCTCTATGAATTCTGTAGGCTCTAAATGAGGGAAGTTTCTGTCTTCAGGACAGTGCTACTCTAAGTTAACAACTAAACACTGGGCTGGACTCAGTAGAGTTAAGCCTTAAAATGGAGAGTCAGGGTGTTGGAAATGCCTCATGGAAGGAAAATTCTATGTACATCAAGAAATTCTATGTACATCAAGAGGACCAAAAAAAATTTTTTTTTTTTCCTGTACCAGAAGTTCCCAAATATCAGGGACTCAGTTCAACCACAGCCTTCAGCTGCAGGGACAGGTATCAGTGAAGCTGAGAGGAGACACTGCCCTGAGCCACAGCCTAAAAGGACCTTGGTGACAATATCTGCTGCTCAGCTTTCCATCAGCAATAACTCATCTCTGGGGATAATGAAGCTGTTCAGTGCTGGACTTACTGGGGGGCAAGAAAACAAAGAGTTCAAAAACCTTGGATTTTCCAGGTGAAAACTACAGAGAGGAAACTTCCCCTCTTGCTCCACAGAACTTTGATGGGAAAAAAATTCCAAAATTTGAGAAAGGGAGAGTTGTTTATCACTATTGGCTAAATCTCAATATACTGGCTGTGCTGTAAAGATTGATCTGTTGATCAAAGTACCAGATCTGAATGTGCCTGAAATGGGCAAGGACACACTAGAGTGCAAGATCTGCTGCCCCTAAGCCAAGCAGAGCAGAAGACCACCAAGATTTCTTTAACCAGAGAGGTGGGATAATCCCAGAGGATCTCTGGGTTACTGTCAGGGTTGGTCCCTCAGCAGAGCTAAGAGCAGAGCAGGTCAGTGGGGCTCTATAACTCTGTAAGAGGGTGTTCCTGGCTGTGTGTGGCTGTCCATGTCCCATTCCCAGCTCCACTCCTGTCCCACAGACCCTGAGATGGCCAGAGTAGGACTGAGCAGAAAACTCAAGCAGAAATCCACAGCAGTTCTTTCTCCTGTTCTCACCCTCCATTTCCGTCCCTGGCTCAGCCAGTCAAAATATTTTTGACCAAGAGGTTTTCCACTGGAAAATGCTGTTCCTTCTGAAATCAAGCAGGAACTTGTTTAAATGTCAATGACACTCTTTGGTCAGGAAAAAGTCAAAACATTGCATTTTGATAGTGTAGTTTCAATTTGTGACATTTTGACTTTTCTATCATAATACAATCCTGTTCTATTAGAGCAGATTATGTAGTTCTACATGTTGAGCTACACTTAACAGTTGATACAATGTAAAAGTCAAAACAAATTACCTCCTTCAACACAGTCTAACAAAACATCCCAATCCTCTTTCATTTTTTTTTTTATCCTTGAGGCAATTGTGACTTTTAATTCTAAATGGGAATGATTCTCATTTTACAAAACAATGGAAGCCCTGGCAGAATAGAAACCCCTGTTCCTGGCCAGTATTGAACATATGCCTGGTGGTTGGTACTCTAGAATTATCTTTTAAAACTCATTAAGTGGTGGAATTAAGGAGTGTCACCACAGCACTCACAGCCACCTGTCCATCTGCCCTGGAAGACACTTGATCAACTTAAAAAGTGTTATCTTTTCATTTTGTTGTCAAAGCCATGGATATCTTCACCTGACCAATTAATCTCAAGATTTTCTTTATATTAGGTGGAAAAAAGATCACCTTTCACATGGAATTTTCCTGGCAAAAGCTGGGCATTTACTTTAGTTTGAGGAGGATGGAGATTCCCATGACCATCCATGTGGTCTAAACCCCGTATTGATCAGACCTCTGTTGCCTGTAGAGGAATGCAAGGTGGGTAGCTCAGATGTAGACTTTGATTTGTTGAACCATCAGGTGAACTCTGTCCTTGGTGCCTCCAGTAAACCCATATTTTATTTCCTGTCCATGATATCTCTGGTTATTGGGAAATCTCTCACCATATACTTCCTGGGACTGGCCAAAACTGGAGTGTCTTGGAGTAGCACTCATACAGCTGCAGATTAACTAGAAAGAAAAATTTGGAAACAATTTCAAAACAATTCCCCCTCCATGCTGGCTTTTCATTTGTTTGTTTGGGAGGAGGGTTTGTTGGGTTTTTTGTGGGGTTAATTTTTTTGGTGTGGGGGGGGGGAAGTTGGGGTTCTATTCATTTGTTTTACAGTAAAACTCTGAGTAGTATTGAATTCAAAGTTGCCTGTGTCTGGTGTGGTGCACTTAAAGGTTTCCCTTTACCAGAAGGGCCTTGTTTCTACAACAAAATTCCTGAGAAAAAAAAAATTTCTAACATCACTGAGACATCTCTGAAACTGTACCATTTTTCCACAAACTATGTAAACAAAATCATGAGCTGAAATGATGTTTGTAATTCTCCATGTCACAGACAGCTGTTCAGCCATGCACTTGCTAAAGACAGGATTCCAAGCACATGATAATTGAAAAAAAAAAAAAAAAAAAGGATTGAAAAAAAAACCCCAAAAACTTCTGTGCATTTTTGAGGGAAAAAATGTTAGTGGAAAAATAGCTAAAAATAATTGCCAGGAATAACGGGCCCAACCAGCCCTTGCAAAGTGAAAACATTTGGGGTATTTTGTACAAAACCATCTTCCCACTTCCTCTGCCAAGGGTCGGTGCAGGTGCAGAGGGATTTGTCTGGGAAGAGGTGACTCATGGTTCCCTTGGGAAAATCAGGAGATCCAGGCCCTTGCCCTGCAGGCGAGTGGGATGTGGGGGTCAGGCCCTGTGCAGATGATGGAGCAGGATCCATCAGGCCTGCCAAGCCATTCCAGGCCATGCCAGGTTGTGCCAGGCCATGCCAGGCAGCTCCATTCAGGGATGGATGGCTCCAGCCTTCTCAGGAAGGCTGAGATGTGCCACACGCTCCTGGAGAGCGCCAAGGCCTCCTTAAACACCTTCACCTGCTCCAGCGTTATTTCATTTCCCATTAGCTGGCACAAACCCCTGGAGAAAAGAGGCATTGACCATGCTCACAGCAGTGCAAGGCCAGGCTGGGAGCCAGAGATGATATTGCACAACCTGGATAAACATTTCTTCCCGAGGCTTCACGGAGCCTGTCTGCCATGGGAAAAGGCTTTGCAGAGCTGCTACACACCATACCTTGCAAAAAGACCCTGGAAGAGAGATTATGTTTTCACATTGTTTCCCAAATTACTTTAAATGTCAACTTAAAAGGCTTTTAAGGTTTTTATTTCAAACGGAAGTATTAACTGGAACTGCCAGGGGCAGTTAGCTTGAGCAAAGCAATACCGTGCATCTTAAACAGGGTAGAAATTTTTATGACCCAAATTCTTCATTTATTATACACAGATGGTGGGAGAAGGCTGCTGTCCTCTGTGCCCAGCAGTGAAAAGAGGCCTGAGCAAGCTCTCCTACAGACAAATGGTGCCTTCCAGAGCTCCCTGAATGTCAAATGATGCTTTTCTCCTTGTTCCTTCTATGCAGTGTGACACAAAGACTGAGCCTGATTTGTAGGGCTGTGAAACCCATCACACTCCTGCCTTATTTTAGGCTGAAGGTGTAGCAGAATAGGGCACAGCCATTGCCAAGCATGAGTGTGGACTCTGGCTAACACATCCCTGGAGGGTGGCTACACTCACCAGTGGTGGTCACTTTGTGCCATGTGGTCCTGCAGGTGCTCAGAGACACCTACCTGCCCCTACACTCACATTGGCTTTATCTGAAAGGTTTGTGCAAGAACCCAGTTAAACCTAGGGTGAATACACAGCTCCAGCCTCAGCAGAAAAGGTGTTAACAGGAGATGAAAGAGATGGCCATGGAGAAAAAGATAAGGAGCACTTCTGTTCCTTTATTTTGACATCCTGAGAAGGAATCTTTGTCAAAGCGGGTTTGATCGATTAATCATTGAGCCAATGGATCAACCAAAGGTAGCTCCTGGAGGGAGTGATGCCTTAAGTTTTAGTTTTCATGTTTTTCAGATTCTGTGCTGCCTAGGGGTGCACTTCTGAGCCTCACATTAAGTGTTAGTCAGCTCTCTTCACAGAATAGGTAGACAAAACAAACCCTTTTCCTACTGAAGACCAAGAACAACAAGTACAAGTTTCAGGCCCAAAAGCACAAACAAGGGTGACTGAAGAGAGAGAACAAGGAGGATGGGTGTTCATAATCTGAAGCTGTAATTGGACAATTAAACCCTGATATGCAAATGGACCAAAACTTAGAAAAGTGTGAGACCTCGTGACCAGTCATCCATTTGGTGACCATTCTAAGACCACCTTGGGTGTAGCCCTGGTCAGGGTCTTGTCCTGCCCAAGGTATATCCTTAAAGGCCTTTTAATAAATATCTACTTTATTCTCTTAGCTCTGGCTAGTCTCTGTTCCAGGTCAGCCTTCCCAAGGCATCAGGAGACTGTGTTTATTTGGCTTAGTCTTCTTCTGTTCTCCCTGACACTGCTTTATCAAAAAGTGTTCAATACCTCAAGGTTGCTACACTCACAGTTGCTACAGTGAAAACAGGTGCATAAACTCTTCCTCTATATACTGCAGCAAGTGCAGCAAAAAAATCACCCAAATTAAATGCAAAAGTTCTGCTGGCAGGTGGACAGGTGAGCAATTTCTAGTCATTCAATCAGTTGTGTGATCTTCTTCCAGCCCAGGGGAAGATCAAAAACTTCACAGCCGAGCTCTCCAGACATGAGTTGAGAAAGCCTCATGCAGCTCTGAAAAACTGCAGTGTGACACAGAAAGAGAACAGGAGAGATCAAGCTTGGTCCATGCAGGAGTATAAATTATGCCAGGGGAAAATGGAAGTGGCCCATGATGCATCCTGTGGGAGAAACAGGACTCCCAACCATAATTGACTAATTAAGTGGGAAGAAAATTTGTGCTTGAGCACTGATCTACTAATGCTTCTACAACAGAGGCAGTGACCAAGGCCTGTCTGAGGAGCATCTTGGGGTTGTGGTCACCAGCTCTGCCTGGGACCAGTCACTAGGCTTTAGGGAAAGGCAAGAAAACAAATCCAGGAGTGAGATTGCACAAGGAGCAGGAAAGGAGCTGTGGTGAGGAAATAATGCTCATCCCCTGCAAGAGCCAGGAAGTTCCAAAGCCTGTGATTAATTTAATGTGCTGTAAATGCTCTATGACAAACATGGGCATCAGCTGTTCTTCTAATCCCACTTGGAAATTCCAGACAGTCAGACACCCAGCACATCATACCACAAGCTTTCGTTTCCTATCCCACGACGGTGCCTACAAGAAGCTCTGAGCTCTTCATGCCCTTTGTTTGGTGAGGCGTCCAGACTCCCATGTCTCTCAGGATCTAATTTATCCTGATTTTCAGCCTAAACATGGCTGTGACCAACATATCAGCTATTTTCATGCTGGTGATCCTTGGTCAGCCCACCAAGAAGGAGTGTGTCCTTCTGTCCCATCTTCTGCACTTCCAAACCACTGCTGTCCAATCCAGGGAATGGTTCTGGCTTGCACTTGACCTTGCCTTTGTGAGGCCAATTGTTTTCCACACAACCAGATTACATTGGCTGCTTCTTTGGTATTGCTCAGGTTTAACTGTTGGTCAAAGTTGTGGTACTTTTATTTCTCACTCCTTCAACAGGTTCTTCAGAGGTCAGGTCAGTCTCAAAAAAAAAAAAAAAAAAAAATTTTCTTTGACTTATTGCTCTGTTGAAGGTACAAGGTGTTTCTAGTGTAATCCTCACTTCTTTATTGTTCAAACCCAATGTTAAATTGCTTGGGGCCAGATTTGAAACATGAGTTTCCCCTTGCCAAAGGAGTTAGCTATCTTAATGAATATCTATGATTATATATTGAGTCAGAGCAACACAATCTGTCCTTAAGAAAACCACATGGGATTTTCTGCATCTCCCATGCTCCAACTACCCCCTTGCATCAAACTCTGCTCTCAGATCCTCCAGAAAAATGAAGTCAGACAATGGATATGTGGTGGCCATAAGCATCCTGCCCTCCTTACCTCACTTGTGTGAGTTTAGGCATTAGTTTTCCTTCTCCAGTCCCAGGACAGTGGCTTCCAGCTGACACATTCGTTCTCCTTCCTTGCTACTGAAGCTGCAGTTTCATGTGCTGGTGCTTTTTAATATCCTCAGTGTTACCCATTCACTTAAACACCAGTGATTCCTGGGTTCAGCATGGGGCTAAACAGGCAAAACTCTCCAGCCTGCATTATACAGGTCACAGTAGATGATCTAATGATCCCCTTGGCCTCAGGGACTCCAAATGTTAAAAGCATTATATGGCACATCCTTTAAAAGGCTGGATATTTTTGGCACTGTCCCCTTTCTCACTGTGATCTTATCAACCCTCACAAGCTGAACGCTGTTGAAATTTATTGGTTACTTCACATGAGTGGAGGGCATCAAGAAATGCTCTGGGGAGCACTGCAGATGATTCATTTGTGGGAAACCTTCCCCAGGCTGGATTTCTGTGCAGGATGTGGGAGAGGAGCAGCTCCATGCAAAGGAGCCACGCTCCAAATGAACAAAAGGAGACGTTTCCCCCCTTGTGGGGAAGGGACCACTGAAAATCTTTGCTTATGGGAGCTCTGAGGGTGAAAAGCTTACCTGGGATCCCAGACAGATTGGACAATTACTTGGAGGAGCACTCCAGGTGGGATCATTAGGAAGATGGGTCACATCAGGCTAAGGAAATCCTCGAGCTGGAGTTAGTGAGATTTTTGGGAGAAACACCACATGCACACCTCCTTTTGTGTCTTCTTCCTGTTGAAGACAGAACTTGGATTGAATGGACCATGTCCAAAACACGTAATGCCTAAAATGCAGCCTTGCATCTGAAAAGGAACCCAAGGCCATCCCAAACACATTCCCACTAAAGGTCCTCCCCCATTGTGCAGAAGGTGAGGGTCTGTTCATCTGCCAACACATAAATATGCAGGGTTTTTGAAACTCATGGACTTACCTTCCCAGGGCACCCACTGTTGGGTATATCTTCATTGTTAACAAGTCAGAAAATAGGATTTTTTTTCCCATGGAGAAAGTGAATTTAAAAACATATATATTTTTGTTTTGCCAATTTTAAATTAGAGAAGGGAGCAAAAATAATATCATTTTTATCAAAAAATTACCAGAGCGATGAAGCCCCTCTGCTCTGGAGCCAGGCTGGGACAGCTGGGAGTATTCAGCCTGGAGGAAAGAAAGCTGCAGAGAGACCTTAAAGCCTCTTCCAGTGCCAAAAGGAACTTCAAGAGAGCTGGAGAGGGACTTGGGACAAGGGATAGAGGGACAGGACACAGGGAATGGCTTCCCACTGCCAGAGGACAGGGATGGGTGGGAGATTGGGAAGGAATTCTTGGCTAGGAGAGTGGTGAGGCCCTGGCCCAGGGTGCCCAGAGCAGCTGTGGCTGCCCCTGGATCCCTGGAAATGTCCAAGGCCAGGCTGGACAGGGCTTGGAGCA
>VZUI01093087.1:0-65286 GCA_013401135.1 Cettia cetti | reverse complement strand
AAAGAAAAGAAAAGAAAAGAAAAGAAAAGAAAAGAAAAGAAAAGAAAAGAAAAGAAAAGAAAAGAGAAAAGAAAAGAAAACCTTTAAAATGCAAAACTAAGGGAAAATCTAAACCTTTTGTTTCCTGATAGTGTTTTACATGTCTAATTGGGGTGGTTCCTCCCCCCACCCCGAGACCATACTATGATCTGAGAAATTAACAAACTTTACAACATCCTTCCTCCTTGATTTATCAGACCCCTGCTTACATAATTGTTATATTTACCTCTTGGTCCCAAGATACTGATATTTCTCAAGGTTCTTCCCATTGTCATATGCTGGATTTTTCTTTTGTAATATTGGAAGCTCCACTGCAGCCTAAGCAGTTGAAATTCACACTCTTAATTTGTGGATTTCTTTTCCACTAAGAAAAATAAAAGGAGAAAAGGTTTTGCTTTTGAGCATTTAACATCTTTCTGTGTAACTGAACACACAAACATTCATTCTACTCTTTTAATGTCACTTTATATAAGCCAAACCACATTTATTAATTTTTTTTCTTGGTAGGCTATTATTTCTCCTGATTTTTTTTCCCACTTCATTTCTGTATCCACTGTGCTTTCTCCAGATCTTATCCTTGCTAAGTGTTACCACATCCAGTCCTCCCTGCAACTGCCATGTGTAAATCTTTTTAACCATAAAATTTAACTTATTTTAACTCTTCTGTGAACTTTCTAGGAAATTTTCATTTATCTTGAATCCATTTTAATCTGAGAGCTAAAGCAGATTTTAAAGGGTGTTTTCCAGAATTTAAAGGAAACTTACCACATCTGCTTTGAGCTAATATGATGTCTAAAAATGTCAGCTTCAAAATTAGATAAGTGTAGCTTGCCTTCTTGTAATTATACATTTTGATTGAGTCCCATGTGACATCATATGCATTTTTTTATTGGATTTTTTTTCCTTTCTTACAGATAATTTTGCTCACAGAACAGCAGTCCGGCAGGCACTAGCAAATGACAAAGACTGGCAGGAAAAATTCATCTCTGCAGCTCTCCCCTTGATGGAGAAGCAGCACAATGAAGTTGCTTATCTGGTGCCCTGGTGTCAACTTGGGAGGCCTCCAAAGGAAGGGGGTGAGCTTGTCTTTTGCTGATTAAAGTCACCAACACTAACAAAAAATGGCTTAAAGTTTAAACCAGGTATTATTGCATAGTTTTATGACCCTTTATGTAACAAATGCATGTACATGCACCCATGCGGAAAAGGTGACATAACAGATGAGACAGAGTTTTTCAGAAGGATTTTACACTAACATCAATAACTGACTAGAGTGCTGATCATTAAGGTTGTTCATGATCATGAATGAGACTTGCTAAATGAACATGCAAAATGGCAATGCCATAGTTAGTGGTCAGAGCAGTCATCCCTGACTTCCTTTGTCTATCCATCAGTGAGAGAGCTTTTCCTTATTCTCTTTCACAGAGATTTTCCTCTTATCAATTTGCTTTGATGTTATTGCTTCTTTCACATAAAGTTTAAAAGATTCCCTACTTTTTTAAAGATACATGAAAGTCAAACATAAGGATCTGCTCCGTGATCTCACCAGGCACAGAGGTGAGACTGACTAAGCTGTAGTTCTGCAGTTCTTCCATATGTTCCTTTTTGTATCAGTTATAGATTAAGTGTAGAAGTCATCTCCTTATACATTTTAATTCTCTCTGTAGCAAATTTGATTTTAATAATATTGATTGTTTCCTAATTTATGAACATTAGCAGGCTTTCTTCCATGAATTGACAGGGAACAGACCTTGCTTCAGCACTCAGTGTATGTATAGATACAGTAATCTTTGTTATTTCCCCAGGGTTTTGAATTTCATGCTGTTACTGTTGAATTCGAAAGCAGTCCAGTTTACTCTAAAACCTGGAGAGACGACTTCAAACACTGTTGTAGTTTATCTCCAGCCCATTGCTGAAGAGTGACACCAGACACTGCCAAGTAGCAAGTGCCTGGCTTTCTAATACTGTGTCAACAGTTGTGATCCGAAGTAGCTACCTGAACAGAGAGAGGACAGTAGCTTTTAGCAGGACTGGAGTATTTGTAGGATCTCCCTACAGATAAGGGAGATTAGCACAGCAGAGGTACTAAACTAGTCTTGCTGAGTTGGTTATACTGTCAGATCTTACTGTGACCAACTGCCAGGGGTCAAAGGTGTTTGTCATGTCATAAACCACTTCAATGCCAGAAAACATCTCCAGTCTTAGAAAAGACACCCGCCCTTGCTCAAGCAGCCACCCAAATCCTTCAGACAAGTTTGAACACTTGCGATAGCTGCACAGTAGTCTGAATGCCCCAAAGTTAGCATGCAAAGTTGAAAATTGCAAAGTTGGGCTTTGTGTGAAGCTTTCTGTTCTTCAGGGTGCTGGTACTTAGATTTACGCTTGAACTAACTGCAGTTAGTGAGCCTGTGCTCTTGTGAGCCTCTGGAAGCTGTGAGTTCTTGTGCGTATTGGGAGGAAGGAGCAGTTTCCTGCTGTCCCCAAATAACGGGAAAAGTCATGGTGGTCTCACAGCACATACACTGTGGCCATGAGACACGGCTCAAGATCTGCTTGTATTAATTTGTATTTCCTTCCTTGTGGTAGTGTTTGCTTTTTCTTCTAGGTGTATACGAATGGGTTACTTTCCAGATGAAGCCTGGTGGGCCAGCATTGTGGGGTGAAGCATTTCGAGCTGCAATCAATGCTCACATCAACACAGGATATACCAGCCTGATCGGTGTTTTCCACACAGAATATGGATTACTTAACACAGGTGCTCATCAATTTCTGATACAGATGTTGGCATGGGAAGGGGCAGAGGCAGAGGGACAGGCCCCTGTCCTGGATCAGGATTGGCCAGCTTGCTGAAAATGTTGGTATGAATCTCCAAAGTCCTGCAAAGTCCTTGAGCCCAGCTCTGTGTATTGGGTTATAGGCTTAAGACAGTTGCCACAATCTTAAGAGGCTCTCAGATCTGATGTTAAAGTCAGACCAGGCAATGGCTCAGTAAAAAGATCATCCCACCACTGGCATGCCTGGAGAATTGTTTCTGCTAACTGCAAGGCATGTAACAGATGAAGGCAGTTTGCTAGGACTTGAGATATGAGTTGCATTGCAGCATAACAGTACTCAGCTGACTTTATTTTCATTTTCTCAGTCCATGTGTTATGGTGGAATGAGAGCCCAGATCAACGGGCAGCAGGAAGACACAGTGCCCATGAAGATGCCAGAGTTGTAGCAGCTGGTAAGACGTGACGAATCTAGAGAACTCACAAGCACTAAAACTTGTGTTACTTGCATGCATGCTAAGAAAAGTATTACTTTTCATTGGAATACTGTCTTAATTAAACATGCATTTAATTTTAGTTCGCGATAGTGTCAGATTCTTGGAGTCCCAGCAAAATGTGCTTCTGATTCCTCTGCAATGCTCACCACTGAAGTAACCTCTTCTAAAGGATGTAACTGATGGCAGGAGAGACAAGATGGAAGTGCTGTCAGCAGGTGACATGGATCCTCATACCTTCATGAGCTGAGCTGTTCTGCAGTTGACAAAAAATGGATGCACAATGCTGATCCACTGTTAATGTAAATCAGCACTGATATCAATTGTTAAACAGATACACTGGTGTTCCTTCATCTCCAGGACAAAGAACTTGAGCCATACTATGACACAAACTGTGCTTCACTAGTCATCTACTTTAATCCCTAAGTTCTTCATAATTTTTTGCATAGCTAGATCACTTATCAAACTGAGTAAGTTAAGTACTCTTGTCCAGCATTCCAGCCAGGGATGGTATCATTTTTATAACATACTTTGATGCCTCTTATAATTATCACATCTTAGTTATTCCATACAGTTTAAAAAGGAGAGCTCCCACATATATCTTACCCAATTATGTTTTAATCCAACTTCTCACTGGGATGCTTGGTATGAATTCTGAGCAATGTACAACATCAGTGTTGCTGGAATTGTACTTAAGTGCAACAGTGGGACTGATTTGGTAGTGAATCCTTAGGACCTCTGCCATGAGACATTTTACTTAATAATTTGTTATGGTTCATTTCAGCCTTTTTCTTTTTTGTTCATTAAACACTGCCTCAAAACTGTGAGTTATCCACACAAGTTTTGCCATGGGTATTTTAATATTTGTTGAGGGTGCTAAAGCTGATTAACCATTCTTGTTCAATTCTGTCATGAGACTCATCTGATTTACATGTGTTGGCATTCTTTGAAATACTTTTTGTCAGACTGTTAAAAGCTAAATAAAGCATTAATTTTTAGTGTTTATGGCTCAAGCTCTTACTCTTCTTAAACTATGAAATGATAAATCACATTCTCCAAGTACAGTAATAATCTTGTCCTAACCCCTTGACCTTAGGAGGGGTTAACACTTTTGGTCAACAACAAATTGCTTTAGAACCAGTAAGCTACAATGCATAGCAGTAGGGCAGAGGGCACATGTGCTGAGAAGTCAAACTTCTATTTTGTGTACAGTAGTACGGAGCACCCTCTTCTGCAATTTATAGGTATTGACTATAAATTGCAGAGCACTTGGGAGGCTTTTCTACATGCTAATCATGGATCTGCAATGAGCAATTGAGTACTGAAGTATCTGTGCAGTTTGCCTAATGATTATTGCTTCTTTTAAGTGCATAAGATCTCACAGAAAGCACTAAAACGAGCTGTAGGCCATTATGCTTGTGTCCAAGGTGGATGCATGGAATGTGGCTGCTGTAGTTAAAGGAGTGTAACAGGTCCCAGCTGCTATATCCATGTCTTCATACACTGCTCCCTCCAACAAAACCAGGTTTAGCTTTCTAAGGGTGGAACAAACACTACTTCAGAAACCACTTTCTTACATTTTACAAATCAACCTTTTAAGGTACAAGGAGCTGATGAACCAGTATATGGTTCAGATCATTGCCTCACAACAGTTGTTTCAAAGGAAATTTTTTTTTACTAACAAAAACATCAGCAGAAAAATGGGGAGAGAGTTAAAAAGACTTTTTTCATTTGAATACAATAATTGTTTCACTGGGGTTTTTTGGTTGGTTGGTTTTCTTTTTTTAAATTAAAACTGTTTTCCTTAACACAAGCATAGAGAGTAAAGAACATTTAAGATGCTAGAGGTGTGCTTTATCCTGAGGTGCCAGCTGGACCCTAGATCAAAATAGAAAACCCAGGACATTAGGAGAGCTGGGCAATCATCAACCACATGAAGTTCAACAAGGGAAAGTGCCAGATTCTGCACATGGGGTAGGGCAACCCTGGGTGTACAGACAGGCTGGGATGTTGGAAAGCAGTAGGAATGGACCTGTCCTGGTCAATGGCAAGGTGAACATGAGCCAGCAGTGCCCTGGCAGCCAGGAGGGCCAACCCTGTCCTGGGGTGCATCAGGCACAGCATTGCCAGCCAAGCCAGAGAGGGGATTGTCCTGCTCTGCTCTGAGCTGGGGCAGCCTCAGCTCGAGTCCTGTGTGTAGGTTTGGGTGCGACTGTTGCCTTTTGGGACTACCTAAAAACAGGCCAGAAAAAAAGGGAATAAAGAGCAGTTATATTTATTGAAGGGCCTTCAGGTACATTTCAGGCAGACAAAACCTCCCCCAGGGGATACACCCAAAAATGGATATGTTATGGGCTTTCATAGTTTTGTACATTTGGTCCATTTGCAGATTGGGGACTAATCTTCCAATGACAGCTCCAGGTAATTAAGTAATTTACCCAAGTTTGCTCCCCGCCCACTCACTTTTGTTTACATTTCCCAGGGCCTGAGACAGTAAGGTGTCCTTGATTCCCAGGCCTGGAGAGGAATCTGACCAGAAAAACAATAGCTAACACTGTATAGAGTTGAGAGTTCTACACTAAAGAATTGCAGGATTACAAATATATGAAAAATATGAAAGCTAAAATCCTAAGGCATCATTACAATGTAAAAAAGATATTAAGCCATTAGAGAGGGTCAACAAAGATGGTGAAGGACCCTAGGGTTAGCCAAATGAGGAGCATCGGAGGTCAATTGGTCTGTTCAGCCTGCAGAAGATTGAGGGGAGAGCTCATTGCAGTTACAGCTTCCTCCTGAGGGGAAGAGGAGGGGTAGACACTGATCTCTTTTCTCTGGCACCAGTGACAGGACCTCAGGGAATGGCTTGAATCTGGGGAGATTTAGGCTGGGTTATTAGAAAAACGTTCTTCCCTCAGAGGGTAGTTGGGCACAGGCCCACCAGGAAAGTGATCACAGCACCAAGCCAAACAGTTGAAGAAGTGTCTGGACAATGTTCTCAGGCACATGGTGTAACTCTTGGGGATGACTGTTGGGCAGGGCTAGGAATGAGACCTGATGATCCTTTATGGTCCATTCCAACTCAACATGTTCTGTGATTCTGTGAAATTTTAATTGGCTTCTTATTTCAGGATGAATCTTCCTGATGAGTGTAACTTTATGAATTGGCTACATACTAGAAGTTGGTTGATAGTGATACTATAGGCAGTAGCAGACATTTTAAGATCCGTTTATCCCTGAGCAATCACACTTACTCTGCCTTCATTTGTAAACTGCTGTTGAAAATCAACTGAGTGTACAGGGTGTTTTTAGCAAGGAAGAGCAATCAGCAACTTGCATCTCTGTAATAAAAATTCAGAGGCAGTTACTTAAGTTGGGATTTAAACATCCAGAGAAGCTTGTTATGCTTTGCAGCTGGATTTGACAGTTAACCAATCACTTGCTAAAGACCTTTTTATTTACTAACTTTAGAAGTTTAATGCAGCACTTACCTGTATATCTTGCGTTTCCTTATTTACCTGAAAATAGTATATCTACTCCATACTAGTTTTTAGAGCTTCTGAAGTTGAGCTGTGTTTAGAGCTGTGCATCAAAGTTCACAACAAAATAAAACCAGGCAAAACAAAAGCTTACAGCATTGCTCCTTGAAATAACAAATGCAAAAATTACACTTGTGAAGACCAGTGGTGCTATAACAGCTTTATTTTTTACTTAATACAAGGCAATTAGAGTGCCTTTTTAATACTTCACATAACAGATATTAGCAAATACAAATATATATACTTTTTTTTTGCTTTTAATGAAAATGTCCATTTTTAAGAGTTTAACTTAGAAATTTCAGTTGTGAAATCTCTCTAGATTTTTGCAAAGTTAACAGATATTCCAGTGCAAAAATAGATCCCATTACAGATAGCATAAAGTGCTTGGAACAAAGGACCAACTATAATTCAGGAGGGAAAGATAAGCACAAAAGTGGTTGTTTAACCATGGGGAAAATACAACTCCTTACTGAAATACAAATGTACTACAAAGAGGGATGCAACATGTCAATAGTACTGAAGTTTAAAATAAGTTAACACCTCAGTGTAGTTTCATTATCAAGAGTGGTTCATATAATATGTATGACTCTAGAGTGATTTTTCCCCAACACATACTTGAATGAGTAAAAATTAGTGGCTGTCTGAATGTTTTCCATAACAAACCTTCATGCCAGTGTTGCATTATGCTGTCTGTTCAGTACAAACAATGCAGATCAGAGCTGTGAAGTAGTTTGGTTAATATCCACATTTACTGCAACATTTTGTCACAGATAGCAGACCCTGTGAGCATGACAGTCATGGGGCAATAGAAACCAAGAATCTTTTTGGTGGGCTAAGGAAAGTATATTACCATGTAACTGTTGTTTCCTGATACGTGAATAATTTAAATGAGCAGTTACCAAGAGTAAACCACAGCCCTTTCAGAACCAGATCTGAACCAAGAGCAAACCACAGCCCTTTCAGAACTAAATCTGAACCAAGAGCAAACCACAGCCCTTTCAGGACCAAATCTGAATCCTCCTAGAACTCGTTCTAGCTCTACATGCACTAGTTTAGTGCAGTGCAAAATGTTATCCCTTCACTCAGTGATGTAATGCTGATTTGTAGTAGTGACTTTTAGCAGTGGCAAGCCTCCAGTACATGCTACCTGTGTCAAAGATACTGCAACATACTTGAAACCTGTTCTGGAGTAGTCATGGCTGTAGCTCTGCTGTTTCTGCACCTGGAAGTCTGGTGTATGCATCACCCTGTAACTCATCCCCATAGAGTGATGATGTCATAAACGTATTAACAGAGCATGTTTTAAGTGAGGTATACCAATCCCCTTTACACTCCTTTTCTCAATCCCCTTAGCAATGAATTATACAGATAAAAAAAAAAAAGTATGAAAAAGGCACTTCAGCAGAGCCTGTACTAAGCTCTTACTTTACCTCAAGGCAGGACACAGACGGACAAGGAACTTGTTTTAACTGTGTTTCAAAAATGTGGGTTGGTCAGTGTTACCAAGTATACTCAGAAATATGTAATCAATCATCTTGAGGCTGATGCCAGCCTTTTCAGTATTTGCTGGGCTGCTATGGTCATTCACAGAAGAAAATAGTCCATGAATGATTCATGGAGTAGCATCAAAACTAGTGCAGAACCTGTTGGGTATTTAAGGCAGAGGCATGGCATTCAGGAACAGCTCAGGAACTGCACTTGTGTTCAAACCACATTACTGAACCAATTTTCTAAGGTAAAAGCAACACAGAGGGGCCCAAAAAACATACTCTCTCCCATGTTGTACAGTGTGAACAAGAATCAGTTATTCTTACTATATAATTTCCCCTCTTATATTAGTCTGGCTATGTAAAACTTGAAAAACTGACTGACGAACTGTAGCAGTATTATCTTGAACTCTTGCTTTTCAGGGGGATTTTCACTGTAACAGTTGTCTGTCACATGTATAATAAGGGTGCATTCTCCAGTTAGGAATCACCAAATGACTGAAACTACACTGCACAACAGAAGAAGAAACTTACACATTAAGGTTATATCAGTTTCCAAACAGGAAAATTTTAGGTGAACAACTTGCAGTTGTTTGTAGATAGCAGCTGATTGCTAGAATCTGGAACATGGTCAGATCATGAATGCAGCTATCCACCATATGGATAGAAAGAGAGCATAGCATTACAGGCATAATGTAAAGAAATACCATGGCTACAAAGATCAACTGAAAGCATTTTCAATCCCTAATTATGCTACTTACCTATTTAAAGTCATAAATAATACTGTTAAAAAAAAAATCTACATCTTGTTTCTAGTTTTATCTGGCAAAGCCAGAAACAGCAACATGCTTGTGCTAAGCAGTAATTCCAGATGATGGGTACCTTTCTGGTGCAAAGCAGGGGTTAAAGAGCAGATATTACAAATCTGAGTGACAGCTCATGATTTAGAATTTGCTCTTGGCATTAGCAGCTTGTACAACTACTGAGTTTGCTGCTGTGGTCCAAACCTGCTTCTCACCCACTTCTTTCTACTGGATGTTCATGCAGCTGCAACAGTACCTCAGAGGAGCAGGAAAGTACTTAACTGCACAAACACCTAGTCAAAGTATGTTGTTGATTGTGATGCTGGTGGGACAATCATGCGTTTGGAGGGTTCACAGTTCTGCCTATCACCACTTGCTGATGAAGATGTGTGGTTATGATGGCCTGTCTCTTGCCAACCCACCTCCACAGTACTGCTTTGTGGCCTCAGCTTTGTCACCACTGACCTACACCAGCCTAGAGAAAGCCAGATGGCCAGTTAAGTTTTCACAACTTAGGGCTGCAACACTGGTGGTGACTTATCTTGCCACTGACTCTTTTGGTGCACTCATTGCCAGCAATGGATATAGCACCAGCATGTTCTCACTCCTGACATGATGTTCTAAGGACTAAAACATGCATGTCTAAAATATCTGTAAATAACCACTGGCCATGATTCCTCAATGGATTATTTTAGCAACCCTAATAAAAACATACTGTACAGAACAAGATAAGCCCACAGCATCTAGTGGGTGCTTTACCACAGCTTCAGAGTTATCCTGTAATGAGCTAGGTTCAAGTCTTTCACTGGAGAACAGTACAAGACGACTCCATGAGGCACTGCCCCTGTAAAGGAATTGTTTCCATTGCATTGAATTGCATTGCATTGAATGGTTATCAGTAGAGTGTCCAGTTGCTTTTCCTGTAGCTTCTTTGGGAACATCCTACCCCAGGAAAAGGAAGTTTGCATTCTGCTCATCATTTCTTTGACGAAATTGGCTCACACACAACTTTCTTTTACCTTCTCATCTTGCAGGAAGGAGTTAAGGATTGCAATGTCTACCACAGTCTGGTTTTTGTGTAATGACAGGTCCTTAGTATGGTCGTCGTCACTTTGGTCCTTAGCAAAATTTACAAAAACCTACGAGAAAAAAAGGCCATGTCACACAACACCATAGTATTTCATTAATTCATGGCATTTTAAACACTTGCCATCCTGAAGTAATCATGGGATTCAGTACTCTTTGTTTAAATGTCCTTATAAGATAGGTCAATTAAATTGGTGGATGTACTCCTGCCTCTGCCAAAGAAGCTTTTGGCATCCAAGCTACTAAAAACTTACTTGGTCAAGTGTGGTCTGAGAAACGGAGTAGTCTTCTATGTGGAGTCTCTTCTTGTTCTGGGAGAGAATACTGAATATTTTGGCCAGGGAGGATGGTGAAGAGGGAAGTTGGTACTGCAGCATATTCCGATGTTTTTCCTTCAGGACACTTCCAGGGAAGGCATGCCCAAAGAACTCCTCAACAGGCTTCAGGTCTGGGTTTGCCCCTGCAATTCTCACCACGATGGTGTAACCATCTCCAAACCTGCAAACAAAAATGTCCGTACAAGAGTTAAGTGCTTCTGAAATAAAAGTGGGCTAAAAGTCCAGCAGCATTTCCTATAATCAGAATAGCAATGGAAATGCTGCATAAGGAACTACACCTAACTGTATCTTCCCTAAAAATGCAAACTCTGTAGTGTAAGCAAAAATAAAACACCTACCTGTTCTTTAGGTGCTGGACACTGCCCAGACACCTGAATCGCCCATTGACCATTATTGCCATTCGAGTGCACAGGGCTTCACATTCTTCCATGCTGCAGGCAGAAATAACTTCATTAGTACTGCAAACAGCATTGAAGAGAGAGCAGAAAGGCTGAGCTTAGCATCCAGCCCTGGCAGATGTAAAAGCCAAGGTATGACACAAGTGGGCTGCTATGTACCTGTGAGATGTGAGCACCACTGATCTCCCCTCCTTGATTACACTCAGAGCACAGTTCCACAAGAAGCGACGTGCTTTGGGATCCATCCCTGTTGTTGGCTCATCCTGCAAAATGTATACAAAAACCAAATTGTGCTGCAACATTCTACTGACAAACACCTCATCTTTGAAATGACCTGTCCATTTCTGATTATGGAAACATTGAAAATGAGCAAGTTTGATTATTTTTCTAAAATGAAAAAGTAATTTATGCACCAGATTTTTAATTAGTCTTCATTTCAACCTGTTTTTCAAGAAAATATTGATGAGCAAAGATTGCAGACTCACCAGGAACACCACAGGTGGCCCTCCAATGAGGGCAATGGCTGTGGAAAGCTTGCGTCTGTTCCCTCCACTGTAATTCCCAGCATATTTTTCTCCATATTTCACGAGGCCCAGTTTCCGAATGGCCCACTCGCCAACCTATGACAGATAGCACACCACCACCTTCAATCAAGCATAGCAACATCTGCACAAAAATTTTTCTTAAAAGCTTTGCTTCGAAAGCAGCAGAATGAAGGGCCATTCATCTGAGGATCTAGTGTGGCACAGTTACGGGTTTTGAAACACCCTGTGCACCTCTCTGGATCGGGATATATGTAACCCTGTTCCCAGGAGGCCTGAAAAATCAAATGGCTGCAGCTTATTGGCCAGTGGGCATGAGTTCAACATTAGCTGAGCCACATTAACCAACAGTCTAGTGCTCTTAGCAGCACCAGCTTCAGCGAGCTTTCCTGTTACTGTGTGCTTACAGCAGGCACACAGACACTGCTGACCCACAGCACTCATGCTGTAGTGCATCTTAGCCCTTTGGATGGATGGAATCTGGTTTGTTGCTCAGTAGTATCCCTAATGGTGCCAACAGGCATCATTGCCCTGCAGGCTAAAGTGCGTCATAGGGGAGAGATTCAGCTGCTACTCAAATCACACCCAGAATTGGGTTCCTTTTTATCTGGAGCTGGTGAGAACATCACATAGAAGAACTTGGCAGCAATCTTAAGAGGGAGATTGCAGTTTCCAGCCTCACAGAAGGACTCAAGCTACTTGGACATACCCTAGATTTCATCTACCTAGAACACTCAGGTCTCATATGGTAAAAACTGTTAACTGCATGAAACAGAGCTGAGAAGGGTGCTGCATGGTACTGGCAGCTATCTTCAATTGCCTAAAGACTGTTGTTGTAACCTCATGTCTGAATGCTGAAATAGCAGCACTTTAATGATGCACCACAATCAACTGGAAAGCTTTTAAAACACAGCACAAGGCTTCTGCTAAGCTGTAGAGTGTTTGCTTCTCAGGACTTTAAAGAATTTACACTTGACAACAAGTGAGGTTCTGCATGACCTGCAGTCCCACAGCCCTTAAATTCTTAAAGGAAGAAAGTTGTTCAGTGGAGAAGAGCATTCACTATGAGAACATAGGACCCAAAATATCTGTCCTTCCATTTAGTATATTTTTCCAGGCAACACTGAAAAAATTAGGGCAACTCTTGGATTACCCTGAAGAAAAGGGGGGCAGATTTCACCATACATTATCTTCAACAGCTTCACATCATGGCATTACATGACTTGCAGGGAAGGTGCGTGCAAGCAAGAACTTGCAAACTGGTCACTGGTGTTTCCTTTACCTTGCAGACTTCTTTCTCTGGAACACCTCTCAGGAGTGCAAAGAACTCCAAGTGCTCTCGCCCTGTCAGCAGTTCATTAACAGCATCAAACTGTGGGCAGTAGCCCATGTTCTGATGGACTTCTTGGATGTTGGACAAGATACTGTAAAAGAAAAAAACCCTTTGTTAGCATTTCATGAGCATATGCTGCTATTTTAGATGTTAAAACAATGTGAAACTGTGTTTCTGGAATCACTGAACTAACAAAAATACAGGATCCTATACAAGTCCATCTTGATCAAGTTACTTTTTATCTCTCTCCCTTTTCCCCCTTTTTTTTTTTTTTTTTTTAATGACATTTAAACATGGAAGAGCTGTTACACAGAAATGACTACCAGAGTAAACTGACTTTCCTAAGCCACTGATGTACTTTACCAGACTCAAACAAGGGCTGGAACAGATGCCCAGAGTTGTGGAGGAGAGTTTTGATGTGGAAAAAAAGCTGTTAAAACTGGAGGAGAAAGCAGAGAAAAGCTGCATTGTCTTTCACCTGTTTCCTTTGAGGAAAGCTTCTCCTCCCGTCACATCTGTATCACCAGTTAGCATCTTAAAAGTGGATGACTTGCCAGCACCATTTACTCCCAGGAGTCCAAAGCACTGGGGATATAAATGAGCACAGTGTATTTGAGAACAGGATCCAGCTGCATCATTTTCAGCACTGACAAGATGGGAAGAGGGACTCTTAAATTAGAGGGACTCTTAAATCCATTTTCAGAAAAAACCCACAAACATTCTGGGCTTCTATTTCAAGTATAACCCTTTAGGCTGGGAAGATGAACAAACGGTGGTGTCATCTTGATACTCTGTCACCACAGATCATCTGTGCCAAACTTTGCATACTGGACTTTGGCTTCTGGTCCCAGACACTGAGAGTTAAGTATCTTCTTCAAAGGCAGAGACACACAGAACAAGAAACTGCTTCAGCTTCTACTTGCCTTTTGTGCAATTTGAACATTCATCTGGTTTTGATCTTACTCTACCCTGTGCTGTCTTACAGCTCCTAAGTTCTGCAGTAATAGCAAAGCAATGCATTTAACAAATATGCTTACCTCTCCAGGGGGGATTCCAACACAGATCCTATCAACTGCTGGCTTTCTCTTCATTCTGTAAATCTGCAACCGTAAGAAAAAAAGAATGAGACGGACAATGTCAAAGAATTCTAGTAAGAGCTGTACATATTCAATACTCCCAACTTGATCCAGTTTTGACCCCACTAAATTCCACTAATAAGACACTGCATAGTTTTGTGTCAACAAGTATGAAGTCAGAAGTTCTGTCACCTTGGTTAGCTCCTTGATTTCCAAAATGTCACTCTGTCCTCCTCCACTGATTATCCTCTGCCTCTCTCTGGTTACATCCTCATCTTCATCATTCACAGGAGGCAGCTTGGCATAGACAGGCCTGAAGAAAGCAACGTGATAAAAGCCTTAGCAGAAAATTACAGAGCTGTCATAGGTAATATTCTCCCCATTTCATGGGTGACACTAATGAAAATTTCACTGCCTCTAGCAGCACAGCAGAGAGGACAACACCTACCTGGGTTTGATGAAGAACCTGTACTGGATGAGCACTGTGATGAGAAAGAACACAACGCCTTCTACCGCCATGGCAAAGAGGTTCCTTCCCACCAGGTCCCATGACAGAGGGGACACAAAACGATTCTCTCCTGCCAAAATGAGATTAAAAGCACAATCACTTTTCCAGAGCAAGGAGAGCTGGCTAGCATTTCTTCCAGCAGAGGTCACCAAGTTGGGCACTGGGACAACTGGTGATCAGCCAGTTGCAGGAGGGAAGGGTTAGACCACACAAGGAGCCAGCTGTGGCTGCAGGCGCATTTTTTATTGTAGGAAAGCTGGGTCTCAGGCCCAGGGAATTCAGTCTGTCAAAGAGCTAGCCCACCTTTTCAAAAGGTTAGTGAAGCCCAGAAAGACTGTGACTCAGGCCTGGCATCTGCATGCCAGAAAAAAAAAAAAAAATCCAGCTTTCCAGAACCTCAGCCACTCCTTACACTAGGCCTAATGATCTCCATACAATTGTCTTTATGCATTTTTATTTAATGCTCTTAACTTAAAAACTCTATCTCATAACAACTTAGCTAGGAAGGCTATGATGACTTGCCATGCTTGACCAGGCCTGTGCTGCAAACTGTGCACTTTCAGTACCTGAAAAGTTATAGGAGCTCGTCTGGAGCAGACTCTAGATTTCTCTGTTCCTTTCAGGCCATGGTCTCTCTTGATACACAATTTAACTTACCAAATCTCTCCAAAGCATCAGCCATAGCCTGGTTTTTCACCATGTCAATGAGTCCCCGGCCCAGGCAGAAGTGGGGGAATATGAGGAAGACAGATTTCAGGATGTCATTGATGTCCTTCAGCTTCTGTTAAGAAAAAAATCAAGTGCCAGTGAGCTGAGCAGAATGCAGCCACCACCTCCCAAGAGTGACCCATGTTGTCACTGGCCCCTCCTTCCCTTCCCCAACACTGCAACCCCACAAAAATTCAAGGATTAGAAATGTTCTCCTGAGAGCCAAGGCCATGGCCCCTCTGGTCAGTCAGTGTTGTTGTGTTGCTCAAGACACTATTAACACAAGCAAACTGCAATAAAGGTTTTTTTCCAAACATGCAAAGTCTAAAAGACAGTGTCTGCAAACTGATACGCAAAAAGGCTACTGGGTGAGGACACAGGGAGTTGAAGTTGCACAGACTGGTTATGTCAGTGGCTCTAGGGAGTTCCCTCCTATCCCATATTGGAAGCTCTAATGCTTTTCCTTTGTTGTCTTCCAGCTGGCTCAGCTCATGGATTGAGCTGATAGCACCCTGAGTTCCTGTTCTGCCAGGTACTCATCTCTGAGCACATACTCATTTTTACTGAGCTAGAACAGGCTTTGTAACAAAAGGAACCACCATCAAGGACTGCCTAATGCCCACAGGAAAAGGTACAATCAACAAAAAAACTCCCATGGTGTCTCCAGAGCCTCCTCCCGCAAGGAGCACTTCACACCACTGTGGATCAAACAGTGCTTGCTGAGACATCTTGTGTTGTCTACAAGCATGACAGGAACTTATACCTTCCCAAGGAGGCATCTGGTGTGGAAAAACTGAAGCGTAGTGTTTAAGTTCACCAACATAGCTAGGGAGGTATCTACAATAGGAGGCAAAATTCAGGGCATCTAAATGGTTGGGTGATTAAATAACCTTCGTAGATGGAAAATGCCTTTCATTAAGAACATATAAGAAATTCCATTTCAATGTAAGAAAATTCTATTTCGTTTTTTACCCTAAGAATGACTGAAAAGTGGAAAAGGTTGTCCAGAGAGACTGTGGAGTCTCTCCCTGGAAATGTTAAAATCTAATGGCCCTGAGCAACCTGCTGGTAGTGCTTTGACCTTGGCCCCCCACTACAAAAAACCAGGTCATGTAAACCCAATACACTGCTGTAGCTGATCCTGCTGAGAGCTCAGGAGCTCCTTCCCCACTTTAACTACTCTGTGAGCTTTTCTAAAGGGGCCTTTAAACCATTTCCACCAAACCCCTGTTTAAACTGCTGCTGAAGCTAATGTGTACAGGCCAGGGCCTATCTTTTCTGGAGATCTGGCTGCTGAAGGCAACATGGAACCAACATGGAAGTAGATTGTAGCAGCACAAGACAGTGAGGAGTCTCTGGAAAAACATACGTTGTTGGTGAAGAGTTCCAGGACAAAGGTGGCCACACTCCCATTAATGCCAATGAAGAGATTCACACTGGTCAGCACAACATATGCTGTGCTAGGGATTTTGAACACGAAGGAGGCTGGATACATGAGAGGAGTGATGGACCACCTGGCGAGAGAAAAGGCAGCAACATCAGGTAAGAACCTTCCAAGTTCAAGAGCCTTCCCAGTCATCCTCTGATGAGAAATCCCTTACCCATAGAGAAACAGAAGGAGAGCCAGCACAGGCAAGTTGGAGGAGGATACATAGGACTTCTGTTGGAAGCAGATGAAGATGATGACAACTAGTGTGGCTGGAACAATGTAGTTGCACTGGAAGGTAAAAAACATGACTTTACTTTTCTTTCTAGATGACATTAAAAAAGTAGAGATGTTTTTCTGCTCTAATCCAATAAGTCTTTTCAAAATTCTTCAGTGTTCCCAAAGCTGTTTTCAATGGGAGACTCTTAAATGTGTAAACCATAATACAGTACACATGAATTTAGATTTCTTGGTCTCTCTAGAAGTAGTCAGTAGACTCTAAGAGGTTTCAGACACCACAGGTTGAAAAAACCTGTTTTGGACAGAGCAGAACAAAGGGCTACACAAACAAACATTTTTGGGCAAGTATTTTAGAGTGGCCTAACAAATGCTAATGATTGAGCTTATGGTGGTCCTTCCATCCTCTGTTGTATTCCTTGACCCACTGAGATGAAGCACTGACCCATGACAGTCAACATAAAAGTCATAGTCATAGTTGTTACTCACTGAAATAATGTGGTGCCCACTGGCCCAAACTGCACTGTGCACTTCAAGACATCCCAGAAAAACAGAATAGAAGATAATTTAGCTCAGCTAAGTCCTTACCATATCCCACACAAAGTTGGCCAGCCAGTAGATCACAGGCTTCACACCACTGATGAACTGCAAGTGTTTAGCCTTGCTGACACGTTCCTGAATAAGGAAAACCACGAAGCTGGCAGGAACAAAGGACATGGCAAAGATCACACAGATAGATACGAGGACATCCACAGAGGTGGTCATCCTGGATAAAAAAAAGGAAGAAAACAAATTGTTTGTATGCTGGTACTGGCTCCTTTGAGATGAAATGAGGCAGCTCATGCAGGGCAGGGCAGAAACTATTTCTTCTTCTGCTGTCCTTACTTTGTTCTTATACTCAGAATCCTGAGTAAAGGATTACCATGCAAGACTCTCTTAACCGCACAGTTCTCCATCCATATAGCAAAGGGAACATACACAGTCTGTTGGCATCTCAAGCACAGCATCACAACTGGAGACTGCTTAATAACTTCAGCATAATAGACTGCTTTCTGCTTTCCTTATCACCACCACTTGGTTTCCCACATAATCCATTTCCTGGGGTTGTTGGGGTTTGTCTTTTTTTGATGTTATTTCAAAGTTTAGAAGTATCTGCCCATCATCTGCCACTGTTTTGTGGATTGAAAGATATATATGCAAACAGATTATCAGTTCTAACTCTGATCATAGTGGGAGTGGACTAGTCAATGCCTCAGTGAAGTTAACCTGTGCATTACTATGTGCCCCAAGCTTGAGACAGTGGGCAAAACTCAACAGGACCTATTAGTGGTTCCTAGTCAAATGGTGGGGACAAAAGAATGACCATATTCATGGTAAGACACCTTTCTGAAGGTGGCTCAGAGGAATTTCCCAGAGTTGCAGAAGGTCTGATTCCTGAAAAGGACTCGATCTTAGAAACTGCAGCTTCCAGGGACTCAGAGAAAAGTTTGTACAGCAGTGCTGTTCAACAGCAACTTCTCAGCAGCAAAGAGACTCTGCCTAGACCAGAGAAAATAAGGCCCATGTGTTAAGAGCCTAAATGGCAGAAGCCATTGACTGTCCACCAGTGAACCCAAAACCTCCCATGTTGCCTGTTTCCAGTGATCAGCAATGAGCCCAAATCCATCCATATTCATGCCACAACTTACAGAGCTACTTCAGAGAGCTGCTGCTTGGTGAGGTTGAGTGGGTGATTGAAGGCAGTGATCCCATAAGCACTGGGGTTTTCACCCTGCTGGAGGTTGGCCCGAAGGATGGCATTGTTGATCACATTCAGGAAGGATGCAATGGCATGCCAGCCCTTGTTGTTAAACCACACCTACAAAACACCACATCAGCATCAGAAAGGCACCAGGTACATCAGCTACCCAAAAGCTTTCTAAGCCCTGCAGAAAATCCCCTCCTCTGTTATGGGCATATTTCTTCCCATATTCTTCCAAGCTAGCTTGCTGAGGGGCAGAGCACACAGTTTAATCAATAAGCAGAAGAGGCTGCTGGAAGCTATCACTGATCCAGCACTTAACTCCTTTTGGTTTTTAGGCCTAGACTCCAAAGGAGAAACAGATTTTGAGGAAGCCCACACAGAACTACCAGCTACATTTACTCCACTAGCAAATACAGAGAACTCTGGTCTACACAGTCTTCCAAGACAAACTGCAGTGACTCCAAGTCACCAGACCTTCAAATAGCAGGCACAAGAAATGAGGATTGGTTAATTTACCTTCACATTGTTCTTTGTATCCAGGCCTTTCATGAAACTTGATAAACTGTTGAGAAATCGATCCCCAGAACTCCCCTGCAAGCAGCAAAGACACAGTTATTTGCCCTCTAAGAATACTTTTACTCATGCCCTGAGGTCTAGCAGAGACTACACAATGTTTTTCACAGCTCTGACAGCTTTCTGACAATTCAACAGCCTCTACCCACCAAACTGGAGGTGGTAAGAAGGCTGAGTAACTGCGGCTTCCCTTCACCCTTTCCTCTTTGTAGTCTCACCAGTAAGAAGGGTCAATCTTATGCTTGTTTTTTTTCCCAGCAAAAAAATTTGTATTAATCAAAGTTGTATGCAATCTTCAGAGACATTGCAGCCCACAGGCTGGCAGTCTCAAAGAAAAACAGTGGCCCAAATTCTCTTCTGAACCATGGCAAACTCAGCACAGGAAGGTTCAGAAGATGGCAGGTTTTGAAGATGGCAGCAACCACTTCTTAATTCCCCAAGAGAGCCCACCCTGTCCTGCCACAAAACATTCAGATGTCTGCAATCTCCACTGGCTTGCAACTGGTGGAGAACCCACATCAGCAATATGGGCAGGGTAAGCTTTAGCTGAGTGTGTCTTCAAGCCTTCTGCTACTCCCAGACAACAGCTTGGGAGATCCCAGCTCAGAGGTAGTGGGGGAAAGTCAGCAAACACAGCTAACATACACATGCTCCTCATTTTATGACTTCAAAATCATCTCCCAAGTAACAAGACTCAATATTAGTGCAGCCTGGGCTTATGGGGACAACCGCTCACCTGTGCCAGCTCCAAAATTTTCTTCACCTGTTTAATGGCAGCAGTGACTTCATGGCCTGGAGGAAGCACAAGGGAACTGCTGGCTCCCAAGGAAAAGCCACCATACCTGAAAGTTCAGATAGATAGAAAGTGATGACTATTCACTGACCTCCAGAAAATACCACTCCTCATCTCTCTCCATCTGTCTCCTCTTCCCGCAGTACACGCAAGGCTAGTGTCTCCACTCTTACATGAGGGATGACTTTTATTATCCTACATGGTTGCTTAGCCATGAAGTCTTCTACTCTTTGTTTCTGGGGTTAAATACTCATATTATGATTGTTCACCCTGCTGTCCATTTAATAAAGGCAGCTATTCTCTGCTGCAGGCAAAGCAGGACATCTATCTTCCTACTGCCCTTTCTTGGAAGAATAGCACCTCCCAGAACAGAGTACAAGCACACTGGTCATCCAGATCTTTTCAAGACTGCTCTCTGCATAAGGCAGACATGCTGTGCAGTGTTCCGGGGTTGTCCCAGTTTATCCTTAATCCTCCTCCAACATTTGGCAGTTAAGAGTCCTGTAACAGAAACTGCAAGGCAGGGTGGATGTGTCCTGCTAAATACTATGCCCAAGGTTTAGTGGACACGTACAAGCTAAGGAAAAGGCAGTAACTCACCTGAACTCATTCACCCAGATTTTATTCTTTAAGCTGCAGAGAGAGAAAAAAAAAGAGTTGATATATAATACATGGAACCAGAGGAGACACAGACCCAAAAAGCTGCAGGCACATGGCCAGGGAAAAGACTGCAATAGCCTTTCATATCTGTTATAGCTCCCACCATTCCTCTTCAGTGTAATCCCTGGTCTTCCCCCATAATCTGCCTATGAGAGTCAGCACACAGAATCACTAACAAAGCAGAAACATCACTTGAGCTGAGGATCAGGGCTATCTGAGGACCTGAGTGGATTTGGCTGACTACTGAAGAGTTTTGGCTGCTTGGGCTTATTTGCCTGATTTGTGCATCACCTACAGAGCAAGCCTTGTTTGTCGGGGAGGGAAGGGGAGAGTTCAACAGCTACCTTTTCCCAATGATCTGCGCGTAGGTCTTCACTAGGTAGTCTGATATATTGCGGCCTGTCAGATTCTGGAGGATATCAGTTGTGTCTTGCTCACGCTGGTGTCACCAGTGAAAACACAGATAAAGGCTCATCAGAAAACACAGGTGCTGAGTGAAATAAACTTTGTGCAATGCTGCATGCAAGAAACACACCTAGCCACTCTGCTCCTCATGAGCATTCCTCACTGCAGTACCACTGAGCTCCCTCCTACCTGTGGGGGTGGCAGGCCACCTGCACCAGGGGGGCACACAGGCAGCATCTTCTTGATCTTCTCACTGCTGCACTCACAAGATGGGGAAGGATTCTCCATGCTCCAGTTGCCTTTCAGGAAGATGTCCAGGACTGACTCTGGGACTGAAGCAGTGGTCCATTCCTTCTGCCCCACAGTGCAAGGAGTGTCTCTGTTTGGAAAGAGGTAAGAAAAAAGCAGTTTTTAAGACAAATATGATGGCCTTTGCTTACAAGACATTTAAAGATCAAACTCCACAGTTCCCAGAAGAGGCAATGTGTTTCCCAAGGAGCCTGACCTCACTGAGAGAAACTCTCAGAGCAACAGATCAGACTCTGCAGTTTTTAACAGATCCCACTGCCAAAGAAACTGAGGCCGGTCAACACTGAGTAGTGCCAGACACTCCTCTTTTTACATTATAATTAAATGCTTTGTTTCAGTCAGTCCCAGTAAGCACACTGTCCAGAGTTCAGGGAACATATGGAGAATGCTCTTAGTCACATGGTTTAGTTCTAAGTCGTCCTTCAAGGAGCAGGACTCAAGGATCCTCATGGGTCCCTTCCAACTTGAGATATCCTGTGATCCTAATATCACAGCAGACAATCTTCTTGGATGACTCCTTGATAATATTTCTGCCTTAGGGACATCAAAACACTGCTCTTCCCCAAGGTTCCACTGGGAAGCTTTTTCCCTTTGCCCTATTGGTGGAATAGCTCAGCTTTCATGTCTTTACTAAGAATGCAGCTTACTTTTCACCACTGGCTAGTATATCAGACACCTTGCCTCCCTCCCCATCATCCTGTGAACATGAGCTACAGATCTTCTGGACACACCATCTTGGACTCTTGGAGTGTATGCCTCTTCTACACCGACAGACTAGATCTCAGTGACTTGCCCGAGGCCATGCACCAAGTCACATGGCAGAGTGAGGAAACAACACAAATGCTGTCTGGCTCCTTCTGCTAGTGTTTGAGGAGTGCTAACTCAGGTTTCTAATGCAGCTGGAAACAAAGGATTATGGAGTGGGAATAGTCAACAACATACAGCGACATAAATAGGTCCTTTATCATGTTCAGGACCGAAGAGTAATTTGAGTGGTTTGCTCTCTCCTTTCCATTTTTGTCAGCAAGGACTTGCACTCAAACCTCACTTCCTCACCAGACTGAGGGCTGGTAGCTTATTTTAAAATGTTCTGAGCAGAAAAACTGAATGTAATTACAACTCTTTTGGCTTAAATCCTGCTCTGGCCATGTATTGCTATTACTTTCTAAAGTCAGCTAGAGCTACCAGGGGTGTGCTTCCTGTTCCCAGACCAGAGTTCTACTTACGGGATGGAATGTCCCGGCATACAGCGTGTCCCAAACCCTGGCTTATCAAGAAGGGCGTCCAAAAGCTTGTGAGTGCCTGCATCTTCTGGAGCATCGTTGCTATGGGAACAGCAGAAAAACACTATCAGTCAGTGTGGTAACAAGCATACTGCAAAAGAAGCAACAGAGCAAGGCCAAGAGCACAGAGAAAGGATGTGGGTGGGGATTTGCCCTTGAAGAACACTTGGCCTAAGAGCACACACACATTCCAAGTCTTTGTACACAGTATTAGGAGAGTCACAGCACCATTCAGAAATGGATACGGCCTTGCCTTTACTTAGAGCTGGCATTCAAGGGTCAAAGAAGAAAACACCGTGACTCTTTTTCAAAACGTGCTTCTGAGAAGCACAAAACCCAAAACAACCTTATAAGGAACTCAGCAACTCAGGCTTGCAAAGAAGATAATTTATAGGCCACACAAAACATACCTAATAAAAGTGTACTGCTCATCATACATCCAGGGTTGTAATTCCAGGCTGGGATACTTCCCAAAAGGAGGAACAATCAGACTGAACATGAGAGCAATACACACAAAGACAGCTGGCAGCACAATCTGAAATTGGAAGTTAAAAACAAGTCCTTTTTTAAAACAAATGTTTCCAGAGGTATCAGGAGTTACATATGAATCACTTATTGGCTTAAAACTTTGAAAAAATTTCCCAGGAATACCTTTGTTGTTTGCACTAAAGCAGCGCTAGACACCAATGCAAGATCTATCTTGGCATTCAATCAGGGAATTCACTTCAGATGCAGAGGATTTAACTTGCAAATACTGTTCTCAAGGGCAAAATTACATTCTGCCACACAAGAATATTGTAACCACATTGTTTATCATTCAACTCCTTTCACTTGCACAGGCCTCCTTCTGCCCACACATGCAGTGAAGGCTAATTTTAGTTATCTGCATTCCCCTGAGGTTTTTAGCCCACCATCAACTTAGACTACAATACAGAGTTTTTCCTGGTGAGGAAGTTTGCTCATGTTGGAGGCTCTTACCTGGGCAAAAAAGCCCTTCCGGCTTCTCTTGGCAATGAGCATCCTCTTCCACAACAGGGCCATGAACTGCTGCTGGGTAAGCTTCCAGCCCTTCATCTGGTAGGAGCCTTTCCCATCCATGCCACTGAGAAGGTCTGTCTCTCTGGATTCTGCTAGCAAGAAGAAATGACCCTCATTCAAAAATTCAGAAATTCTCTCTGTACCAAAGCTATCCAAGGTGGTAGCTGGAGTAGCCACTCTCACTCACACACAAAATAAAGAGCACAGGCAGCAGCAATAACAACAGGAATTTACATGAATGTAGTTTCTCCCTTATCTCTGAGCTTTGGAGGGAGGATTGAGCAGGCTGTGCATCCTGCACTGTCGACTACTCCTATAGGCAAACATATCACCACTCCTTTGGCAGTCTCAGCCTTCAGATCTGCAGTACTTATGATATGAAAGAACATCCACAGGAGGAAAACAGGCTTGTACTCCACCAGTACCTGGATCTATGTCTGAGTCATTAGGATCAAATGCATCATCTTCTGTAAATGGACGAAGGCAGCTCTGTCTGTCTCCAAACACACGTCTGTTCCTTCTGGCTGGCAACGTACCATCTGAAAATAATGCAGTTATGGTTAGCTGAACTGCTTCAGGGAGTCTCCATCTAGCCCCAAAAAAACCAAAGCAATATTATTTTCATTTTACATATTTTGTATTTGCAAACTGAAGAGGTGATCTGTAATGACTTCAGTGCAGATAAAAGCAAAACGAAGACTGTCATTCTGCAATGGGTCATGTTTTATGCACCATACTTTGTGGAAGTATGATGTCCCAGAAATTTCTTCTAGTGCAATTGATGCCCTTTTTTCCCCCCAGGGGAACAGCAGGCTGCTGTCATTGTAAGAAAACTCTCACTTGCCACATGAGAGTCATATGTAGTCACATGAGCACAAGTGCAATTTGCTGTTATGAGCACTCAGTGCAGTGATCCGCTCTCAGAGAAAGTAATTTGGACTCTATTGCAGTCTGATGTGTCAGGAGTTCTTCAGAGTAGACAACAGTGTCAGTCAAGTAATATGCAATATACTCAAACACCAGAAACTCTTCACTGTTACAAAATAAACATGATACCAACTGAGACAATTGACATTTACAGCACATAAAAGCATGCATTGAATACAGTAAACCCAGCTATTTCAGGTCATTAAAAATACTCTTCCACTAGAGTGGAAGAGCTTCAGTTCAGTCTCAATCAGGGTCTGTCACACGTTGGCGTGTGCCACTTCTGTAGGGGACAACTGTACTTACCTGAGGTTTCTGCATCCACACCGCTATCATCAGCCACTTTCAGGAAGATCTGAAAAGCAACAGTAAGTATCAGAGAAAATCAAAAGAGGAGAGATACTGTGGTCACTGCTTCAGAAGATGCTATGTGAGACTGGCAGGTGCAATAAGAGAACTGAGGATACTGAGTTTATTGTCTGCATGATGGAGGTACAGACTTTGTGGTTTCTCTTCAGTTTCTGGGAGCCAGACTGCTATCAGCTGTTCTCCCTTTTCAGTATCAGTTCTCAGGCCGTCTCAAACATGAGCTCTTTCGTGTATGTCAGAAATAGACCTAGTAACTAAACTTGGTGAATCTCATATTTCTCCATGTCCAACAGTGGTCTCGCTCTTACTTGAATAGCCACCTTTTGACCCATGGACTCTCCTAAATCAAAAATAATCCATTTTCAAATTGCAGATAACAACCAAGGTCTTCAGAGTTGTGAAGGACCTAGAGGGCAACCTCAATAAGTGACAACACTACTCTTTCAGTTTCCCTTATCATTTGTTAAAAATAAACAAATAAAGATTCTGCATAGAGATAATGAGACAAAATAGAGTGACTTGGCAGCTGGAACACAATCACATGGAATAAACTCTGAAACCATTAAAAAAATCCCTGACAAGGGCATATGTCTAAATCGTTTATGTAATGTATATATCCTGTACTGAAATGTATGTTTTCAGTTAAATGCAAATGCAACAAAGTATCCCTAAAAATAACACAGACATTAGAAGCCAAATCAGTGGCCAACTTACACATGATATCTCAGCAAAGTGCACAGGACCTGTCTGTGCTTGTCTGTACCACATTTCAGTTTTTAATGCATACCTCTATGAGCACACACACACCTGTGTGTGAAGACGATCCATTTTGGAAAGGAATGCAAAGCTGCCAATTCTCTCAATTTTCACAGGAAGCAATAAGGCTTCATCTTATTCTTAATTCTGCCATGATTTATTTTGCCTAGTTAAGACAAACAGGAATCATCAGCTCACTAACCTCCTCCAGAGTGGTTTCAGAGATGCCATAGCTGGAAATGCCGAGATCAGAAAGACGGTCATCAATTTCATGGAACAGCTCCACAAAAGCTCCCTCTTTAGCAGCTTTGTATGGCAAGACATAGGTTAATTCATGACCTATGTCCTCCACCAGTCTGGCCTCAGGAACATGTTTTGTAATGAGATTTGAAATTGCAGAGACATCTAGAAAAAACAAATGTAAAAGATAGTTCTGTTCTGGTTACTGCTCATTATGTGGAAAAAAAAGACCTCAGCCTTAAAAGTCCTGCCAGAAGGAGGACAAATAAGCTCATTCCCATGAAGTTTCATTTGTTTTCAATTTAACACAAGCCTGGCTATACTTTTTTTTATGTATAGAACTTGGGAGAGCTTCTATATGCTACTAGAAGACCTGCAAATCATTCATGTACAACTCACCGACATTATATATTGCTAACAGGCCAAGCAGCTACGTAATTAACTCTTAGGACAGCTTGAATTGCAAATGGCTCACTCAAGAAAAGCATTCTAATATTTAAAATACCATCAATGTGAATTTAATAATTGTCCCAAGACCGTGGCTACATAAAAAAAAACAAGGTAAAGGCAGCTGTCCAAGGTGAGCTACAGAGCAATGTCAACTAGGATTCAATCTTAAATTCTTTTCCGAGACTCACCTATTGTCAATGTGTCACTTTCATGGTCACTACCAAGGCCAGCATCAGAGCTGCTCTGGGAGACACTGTCATCCTGGTCACAAAAGAGAAGAAACACATTATTTCCTGCTGTTTACTCAAAATGGGGCTCACCAGATGGCTTAGGCTACACTCTAAGTAAGTCCAACCAGATGCTGCGGATGGTAACAGCAGTGCAAAGGGCTAAAATAGAAGAGATCACAGGTATAGAAGTGAGTGTTACAAAAGTGTACTTCACCTATTTTGCATCTCTCTGATCAGCTTGGGACTACTGCCACTGAAAGAAACTATAATGCAGATGTATGTTCCACACAACAATTTGATTAGACATGGTCTGGCACAGTAGCCCCAGAACAGGTAATACTTCTTTCAAAGAACAAGGGATTTTCCTCTGAGACATTCTACTATGGAAAAATCTTAGCTGCTGCTTCCAAAAAGCCCATTATTTCATGAAGAAAGAATAAACATGAGCAGAAAAGGCCAGCTCTACCTTTTTCAGATAGGAAACTGTGCTGCTGCTGTTTCTGCAGGAGCTCAGAGAGGAATCCACATCCTTTTTGACCAGGGTCAAATAATAGCCTGTTCCCAGCTGGTTCTTCAGGAAGAGAGAGGAGCCAACACAGCAGAGCTTGCCATGAGAAATGATGGCAATCCGGTCCCCCAAAATGTCTGCCTCATCCATGTGGTGCGTGGAGAGAATGATAGTGCGACCTGGAAGAGAGCAAGGAAAACATGGTAAGTCAAACTGGTAAGTCAAACAAACCTGTGTTGCCATGCCAGAGCTGCAGTCACCTGCATCTTGCCATGAAGTTGGATGGGGGGTTGATGCCACAAGTTTGGCTCATTTCAACAGGAGTAAGAGTATGGAGAAGATTCACAACTGCTGTCATGTCATTCTCCCCACTGTCTGCTGGCTACTGTTGTGCTCAGCAAAGGCAGGTTTAATTTCATGTCTGCAAGGTTGATTGCATAGAGCAGAACAGGACATTGCTGAACACCAAGGGTGATTTTCTGACTTTACCTGCCCTCCCTCATAACCCAGTAAAAGAGTTTGTTTGTGAGTTCTGACATGAATAGGAGGAGAAAGGAATACAGATGAGAGATCTGAATATCCTTGTCCTGCATTGTCTTGGTTCATTCTTTGGTGCAGGCAACAATAAATTTGCAAAGACATTGCTATTTTGAGAACAGTCATGAATCAGATTGATTTTCTTTTGCCTTCCACAATACATTTATTAAGAGTAGAGAAAAAGAAGACATACCTTGCCGATACTTCAGAAGCAGTTCCCATATTCCTCTGCGAGAATAAGGATCAACCCCAGCTGTAGGCTCATCCAGAATGACAACCTTGGAGCCACCGACAAACGCTAAGGCAACAGAGAGCTTCCTCTGCATGCCACCTGTCAGGTACAAGGAAAAAAGAGGTGTTCAGGCTGATGCAGAGATGAGTAGAACTTGCTGCATGGTGGATAAGCTCTCCAAAAGAAAGCAGACTGAGGAGAACAAGTACTGCTCCTGTTTCAGGCCTTCAGGGTCCCACCACTTTCTGGACAGTGGATAATTCATCTGGATTAGAAGTCTGGTTAGACTCAGTGGAGTCTAACTCTCCTCCTACTGCAGGGAACCACACCTTGCATGCCCTTCCTTAAGCAAATTATACTGTCTCAGTACCAGAGGTAGCAAATTGCCAGCTTGGAGTCCTAAGCATATTTGAGGATCTGGAACACAGGTCTCCAGAGCTCAAGCTGCAGAAATAAGTCCCCATGAGACTCCCCTTCCATGGAAGCGTTCCAGAGGCAAAAGCAAGGAATTATATTGCATTCCTCAATACTGAAGTCAACTGTGGTCATCTGGTCTCCCTCCCCCAAAGTCAAATGTGGTCTGTACTGATAATTGAGTAAGACAAAGGCATCTCAGTCCGTCTAGTATCTGGTACAGACTGGTACAGAAATTCTGCCCCTCCTGAACAAAGGAGAAGGGGACTTAAGCTCACCCCTTCTGAAGGGCCAGAAGTCAGCATAAGGAATTCACATGTGGTTCACAAACAGCAAGAGACTTAGAGACTATGGACCAAGCCACTCTGATCTAAACTCATAAACTCCAAACATATTAGTAAGTTTTGCACAACACACAGCAAATGCAGCTGAACTATGTCATGATGAAAACAAGTACAAAATACTCAGAGAAAGAGTGACTTGTATGGCCAATGGAATATGGCTTGAGACTGTGCAAGATTGTGACATTTACTAAGATACACTGATTAGATAGTTAATAAATAACTGACTTCCTTAAATGCTTAATTGTATAGTAGTCTATATATAATTGCAGGATCCCATCAACATTCATAATAGCCTCTGCAAAAGCCAATGGAGTGTTTCTGAGGCTGAGAAATGTAGAAGATCTGAACCTACCAGAGAGCCTGCTTGTCCTAGCTTTCAGTTTGTGAGGCAAACCAACATCTGTTGCCATCTGCTCCATCTCCTCTTTCACCTTCTTTTCCGGGAGCCCTTTGATCCGAGCATAGAACCAGATGTGCTCCTCCACAGTCAGCCTAGGGAACAAATGCAGCCTCAGGGCACAGCTGAAAGCACCATGCTGGGATTCATCCCTTTTATTAGCATTACTGCAGGCATTTCTGTTTGCTCAGAAAACATCTTTTAAGGCTGAGGTTTCAGGATGAAGCCACAGACTGGGTGCGCTCAGCTTGGGCCTGACTTCAGGGTGTAGCTCTATTCAGCACCCATGTAAATAATCCTTTTTTAAGGGTGCTTGACAGTACCACAAAGAACACAAATCACTAGGCACTGGGGAGACCCTTGGCCTAGCTGAGTGGAGTAGATTATTAACAAATACGGAGGATGAAAGTATAAGCTCTTGCTGATCATTCCCAGGCACTTAGGAATGTGCTAATAAACAGAATGTTCCTGTACCAATCCCAAACCACCCCACTGTCTCACACCATACACACACAGAAAAGGACTGTCAAAGCTGAAAGCCCACTGCTGTATCCTAGAGAACCCAAACATCTGCTGGAGAGGACTAGTCCTGTATCTCCCAGATGATACTCACAAGTCAAACAGCACGTTGTGTTGTGGACATACACCCAGGTTCTGCCTGATGGTGCTAAGCTCAGAGCGGATATCTTTGCCCAGGATGAAGGCTGTACCCGAAGTTGGGGGGAACAAGCCAGTCAAAATGGACCTGAAAGAAAAATAGAACAGATCAGCAGGTTCCACCACTAGGAAACAGTGGATGCCGGAATTAAGAGTAGGTGGAATACCTGAGGAAATACAATATCAAGAAAGTAGCTTGAAAAACATCTCACTAATGGATTTTAAATAAACCAAAGTACAAATCAGCTCCAGTGGTGATCAAAGAACACCCACATGGCTGCTTGAAGGAAAGATTTTTTTCCTCTAAAAGCTTCTTGCTCTTTCAGTACCAACTTGCTTTCTTTCACTAGTAAATCAGAATCACAAGCAGCATTACTACAAAATGCCACCTTACAGATTCATTTGACCCAGCCTCAACCTGAACCCCCTGTGGTTCCAGTCCCCTGTATCTGTAGGGCTAACTAGACTAAACCAGCAGAGGCACTCTAGTCTGCACCAGCTTGGACACTGCAGTTCTGTGGGTACTTCTACTATATGGATAGGAGTTGCAGTATTCAGTCACTTCTCTACTGTCTTAAAACAGTATTTTGTTCTTACATGGTAGTGGTTTTCCCTGCTCCATTATGTCCCAGAAAGGAGGTGATTTGTCCTTCATAGAAGTTAAGTGTGAGACCATCCACAGCAACTTTCTTGCCGTCACGGTAAACCTTGACCAGGTTCTGGATGGAAACACCAAGACTCAGATGCACTGGCTCTTCTTCCTTGCAGACTGGAAGGAAACACAACAAGGTTGAAAGATATGATAGATTTTAACAGAAATCGCATGGGAGAAGCCTGTGAAGAAATGAGCTATATGAAGAAATGACCACATTTCTTCCTCAGAGATAGGAATCTTTCACAGAAGATTTATCATTTAGCTATTTTCTCTCTCCTGGGCTAATCTGGGAGCTGGAGATCTCCAGTGTTATCAGGGTCAGCAAAAATACAAGGAAGTCTCAACTCCATGAGCCTGAAGTATCCAGCTGCACTCAGGTTGGCAAAGTACCTTGGGTTTATATGGATGCACCCACCTGATCAGCATGCCCAAACTGATACCAAAAGGGAGACCAATTTCACCTATCCATGCCAGTACTGCTCCTGCTGTCCTCAGATTCCCATTTCAGAAAAAGGTAAACTTTAATACTTCACTTCAGAAAGGCTCTGTGTCCAGCACTTACCTTCTGAAGACCCCTTCTGCTCAGGATGGGTGTGCTGCCTGTCCTGTGGTTCCTCCCCAAACCAATAGGACTTTGTGAAAGGAAAGTACCAGGGTCTCGGAATCCCATACTGGCCTAAAAAGAAAAGCATTTCATGAGCCTGAGTGCATCTGTCCCTTTTCTTTTATTAGCTTTCAGGACAAGAAGGGAAGTACTCCAACCCCAGTAAGCCTCCAGATGAGGCAGGACTAAGAAGAAATCTTTCTATATAAAGACACTGAGACTCTGGGCAAGAGACATCTAACTCCACTTCAGAGTTAAAAACCTTACACTGAAAAGTGCTAAGTAGTACATGTGGTACTGATACTCTTAACTCCTCCCTTGCAGCACAGTCTGTGAACTTTAGAGGAGGGAACAAGTGAAGTACAGTAAAGCTTCTGGGGCTAGATCAGCCATGGCCACAATGGAGTCATGCTTCTGTACTGGGCAACACTCACTGCTAGCAGCAGGCAACAACCTTGCTCTGATGCTGGTTTTGCTCCATGACCTTTATAAAGATCTGCTTAAAAATGGGTCAGATTTGCATGTTAGCAAGTGAAAAAGGCAAAAGGATTTATTTAAAAGCCTTAAGACATTATTATCTCTCAGAAGTAGACCTCACCTGGGAAGACAGATTCAATGTACCAGGTCATGACTCCATACAGGAAGGTATCAAACAGCATCATGACAGCTGATGTGGTGATGCTGAAGCCATCTTCTTCCAACGGGCTCTCAAAGAAGTTGTCCCACTGAACACCAACTCCCTGCTCTTCAAACAGTGCAAAGTACTCGCAACCGAAACCAAAGGCTACTGGAGACAGCAGGCTCTGAAAATGGGAAGCATGAACATGCACTGAGTTTTTTACACCTACTCTCCAACTAGTCACCTCAGTTGTAGCACAAGGCTAAAGGACACTGCCCATATGGAAAGTCAAAGTTCCAAGGACTATCACTGTATTTGCAGAATATAGAGTGGTAGATTTGGTCTAGGTTTCAAGAGGCCTGAAATCTCTACTGGACCTCCACCCAGAATGGTTTCCCTATCTTCTTTTCCTTACTCTATGGATTTTCCTGCAAGGGGACAGGCTGCTAACAGTCACCCTTCTCTGGACAGGTAAGTGCTGTGCAGAGGAAAGGCAGGTGGTTCCTTCAGCCTGCATGTCTGGTGGTACAGTATCATAGCATATAGAGATCAAAGCAGCTTAGTCCAGCTGCATTACTTCTACCACCAAAGAAAACAAAATCCTCCCAGCAGCTTCTACCAGGTTCAGTAAAGCTCTTTATCAAGACCAACCTTGATAGACTTTGACACTGAAAATTAACCTTCCATTGCCACTTTACCCTTGTAACAGTGTCCAGCTAGAGAGCCACTGAGTGCCATACCTGTGGAGACCCAATGCCCAGGGGAGTTTCATCAAGACTCACCGCAAAAATCTTGAGTGAGAAGCTGATGTGGTCCTGCCAGGCAACACACAGCACATAAGGCAGGTACAGTGTGAAGTAGACAATGCCCCCACAGGCAGCTGCCAGGTTGGCCCTGGAGAACACAGTACTGATGAGGAAGCACTGGAGGATGGTCACAACACCGAAGATTGAGAGGAAAATGAACACCACACTAGGATCGCTGTAAGGCAGCAGATTCCCCATCTGGCAGGAGAACAATTAGTGCATTAGGTTTTGAAAGGGCTCTCTGGTACAGGTACTCTGTTATAGGCAGCTCTGGAGAGATGCTGCTCAGGGAGGTAGGGCTTCCTGCAATTTGCACAACAGCCTTTCCAGAAGTGAGGCAGTACCAGAGGGATCTTTTCAAGAGAACTGAATCTACAACATTCCCTCCCTGCTGTTTTCAGCCACACAGTCCAGTTATTCCAAAATCCAATTCCCCAAAAGTGACTGGTCAACACACACCCACAAACTCTTCCCTAGCATGTCAGTGCAGGCCACTGCTTAGCAGGCTCTAAAGGCTCTAAATTCTGCTGCCACAGGCCAAACCAGGCAACTCACCTTCAGGATCAGCACAAGCAGTCCTGCACTCATCAGAAGAGGTACAAGGCTGCTAATGAACCAGCTTAACCAAAGGATGCCATTGTCAAGTCCCATAATCCTCATTGTTTCTTTCAGCCGGGCTTCCTTCTCATACACAATGCCCTTAATTATCACAGCCACTGAGTAGATCCAAGCTAGTGTCATGAAGAGAGGCATGGAGCGGCTCATGACACGCAGAAATCTGAGAAAATGAAGGAAAGGGGCCACGAGAACTGAGTGAGAAACATCACTGCAACTTCAGAAGCCACTTCAAAGACTATCAGAGCATGGTGACAGCTAAGGCTTCACTGCACAAAGCAGCTGATGTGCAAAGCGTGACACAGGATCTGTATCTCACCAAGAGGTGAAGCGGATGGTTTTAGAGCACATCACCAGTTAGGAGTGAGAGCTGGAGCTGCAATTGTCACTCAGTGGAAGAGTGGGGGCAAAGAACTCTCTTGCCTGGGAACTGCTCTCAATTGTCCTCTTTCCCCTCTTATGTGCCTATCTGTCTGCTTTTTTCCCCAGGGCTATTTTTTGGTAGCATCAGCTGTGGGGGTATGGTCACACTTCAGGAAGGTACTTAGCATGTTCAACTCCAGTACTCACAGTCCCTCTCCTGGGAAGGACTCTGCAAGTCATTACATATTCTAAATCCTCCAGTTCCTAATTCTAGGGATTAGGAACACTATGGAGATTGCCTCCTTACTACTGGTAATAGGGACATAAACCATGCCTGAGGAGTGACAAAAGCCTCCCAAGCTCATCCTCCTGGAAGCTTTTGAAGCAGCCTGCATACATACATGTCATCCACGTAACATGGGTAGGGCATCTGCTGCACATAAACTCCTGTCTTCTTCTCCGTGCCAGTCTGAACCCTGATGATGGCCTGTTCTACCACATCCTGCAGGTAGACAAAGCCTCCCCAGACATAGCGCATGTCCTCAAAGGGGTCAGCACGGGGACCAGGATCCCAGTACCTGCACCATGGGAACAAGACCTTTCCATTAGAAATCTTCCTCACCCCATTCTTTGTAAGAAATTGATCGTAAGGCAGGATGTCAGGGCTCACCCATCCTTGATCTTGTTGGTCCTTTCCACATTATCAATGTCCATGCGTATCTTGTATTTCACATGTTGAGGAAGGTCTGTGCTGTCAGGAGCTATTTCAGTGAAGACTATGCCAGCCCAGAACCTCCTTTCATCCAGAAGTTCCAAGGACTTGTTAATGAGCCGGACTTCTGTGGGCACAGGCTCCAGTTTGTCCAAGTTGACACACTAGACAGGGACAGAATTAGAAGCATCTATGGGATACACTGCCAAATCACTATGAGCTTTGTTTAGTTGTGGGGTGGAGGGAAAGAAGAGAACACTCCAATGATAATGTCATGCCCAAGAAAAAGAAAACAGCATCAGACTATTTTGCAATGGTTTGTTGTAGCCCAGCAAGTTGCAAGAGTTGTCATTGCTTCCAGCTTGACAGTCACCTACCAGTCAAATATGTAACAATGAGAAATACCCCAGCAAAGTCATCTCCTGTACAAGAGGTTAGATAGCACTGCAGTATTATCTACAGGATCTCATTCAAGTATCAATTTCCATATATAGTCTTATTTCATCTGTTACCAATAAATCAAGTCTGATTCAAAGCCTCTAAACAGTGGAAATGCCTAAGGCTTTGGACCAGGCCCTTAACAGGCCATGGCCTGTTTCTGTTCACGCTCAAACTGATGAGGTAAAAAGTAGAACTAATTTTGTTCCCTCAATTTAAAGCAGCTTCTAGCTTCACCACAGTCCCCAGCTAAACCCCAGACTGAAGTATGAGCTGCTACAACTGCTGGAGACAGCAGCAGCTTTCAGTCACCCAATAACAGAAGGGCAGGAAACCACATGCAGTGAAGAAAAAAAAGCAAGAACTTCAGAAACAAGGCCTACAGTTAGGTTCCTACATCTATACTTAGACATCTGAATAAATTAAGATTTTTCTCACATGCTAGTCAGCCCTACTAATGCCTGGCTGTATCCAGAAAATGGATGGAGGAACATCTATGTTCCCTTTCCAGAACACCCAACTGCATAAGTGGAGATCAGGCTGCTGCCCCACCCCAGCGCCTTGCCCACACTAACAGGATCTCACCTCCATGAAGCGGGAGATGGTCTGGATAGCTCGGTCTGTCTCATTGAAGGCATCCACCCAGGTGTACACAGAACCATTTTCTGTCTCAAAGTCCTCTGGACTGTTTGACAGGAAACGAGCAACATCCTCCACTGTCCAGTTGGAAGCTGGCAAGTGCAGGTCCCAGAGGGCTTTGCCTTTCAGCAACGTCTGCAAGTATATTGTTTTCAAAGAAGAAATAATTGTGAGAAGTAATGTTAGACTCCTCTCTCATAACAAAAACAAGCACTGCAGGGAAAACAGGTTTAAAAGTGCAGGTAGAAGGCCTGTGTCATACTGAGAGGATCAGCCCAGAGGCATCACTCCCCTCACCTTCCCTTTGAGAAGAACGTACCTCCCTCGGCACTGCTACACCATACCAGTGTGCTTTGCAGGCTGGCTGGCAGTCTGCATGTCCTGCCACTCCTCTGCCAAGGAGAGGGCAGCAGAGAGCCATGCACAGCTCTGCACCCCACACATGCAAACCAGGGAAGAGGGAGAGGGGTTTGCTTTCCGGGCAGAAATACATTTGGCTAATACTGGTTGCCTAGCTCTGCTCACTTTTCCCACAAAAATCTCTCCTCCTGACTGGGATGGAGAGCAACTGAGGCATGGCTGAAGGCTCAATGGTCACTGTGCTGAGCAAAAATACCAGCACCAGAGGCCAGGTGTTTTTTGTATTTTGCCTTTGTCCCATCAGGTTTGGCTGAAGCAGCCCTGTACAGCCATGATGTCCTGCCTTTGTTCTCCTGTCTGGGACAGTGCTTTCTTCACCCAGTTTAACTGCTAGCTTTCTGAGGATAAACTACTGTATGCACAACGCCTAGCACAAAGGCACTGAAACAGAAACCAGTCCACTGGGCAGACAATATAAGGCCAGGCAGGAAGGGAACAGTAATTGTAAAGGATATAGTTGAACTGAAGTCAGGGAGATAAAAAATAAAAACCTGCACAAGAGAGAAAACTGCAAAAATCCTTATGATTAAGAACAGAAAGTGGACTTTTTGCCACAACAAAAATGAAAGAGGTAAAGAGCTTCTCCATAGTCTGCTGTTACCAGCAAACCAGAAAGTAGTGGTTCACAGAGTTACAAAAACAGCTTTGCAAACTGGAAAAACAGAAGACACCAAGCTAGCAAAGGAAAACATATAAAAAGGAAATCCAAGCAAACAGGAATTGGATGTGCTGTGCTCTCTTCTCATTTGGTCTCCAAGGCTAACTTCTGCCACCATGCTTGCGGGGAAATGGCTCAACCTTATCTTGTTCAAGTACAACATTTAAGCTCCTTAACCCTAGGGGGACGTGTCCTGTGTCTCCCTTTCTGAAGTTCACAAGCACGTTAGCATCAAGCTAGAAGTGGCAGGGATGGGCAAGTAAAGCACTTCCCTCTCCCTCAGCAGGAAGCAATACGCCAAACAGATAGTGCAGCCTAGAAGGTTGAGATGATGGCTGCTCAACCCAGAAGCATGGCAGCTGAAGGGAAAGCTGTCTGGGAGCTGCCAAGGCACTGCTTGTGTGAATGTCAACAGGCGACAACAAAGGGGCCCTTTACTACACTGGTACAGAGAAGACCAGATTGCTGGGAAGATCAATAATTACCAGAGGCAACAGGGTTAACAAGCAACATAAAATATGAAACTATAAAAACCCAGAACTCTGTAAAATTAAAAAATAATAATACAGCAACATTCACTTTTCAGAGGACATCATTGCAAATCCATGTTTTTTGAAACATTTTGCAACAATCTCTTGCAACAATCTCTTCAACTGTCTCTGGAACTCTAGTATGTCTTGTAGATAGAGAAGTGCAACAGGGCAGGTCACAGATTATTCAGCAGAACATTACACTGAGGTAAAAAAAGGAATTAATTTCAAGGTTTATAAGACCTGGAAAGGTCTCTGTACACAAGAAGCTGCACTGTGATACTCAACTGCATAACAGAGACAGCTGGAAAAACTACTCTACACTTGTTTCTACCTCTGTTACTTGATGCCAGTTTGACATTACTGTGCTTCCAAAGACATCAGCACAGGGTGCAAAGATCCACCCCCCAGAGCTGCACCTGAGGAACCATGGTGAAGTGCTCATGACACATTAGGGCAACACTGTGGACAAAACATTTCATTTTCCAAGAGGGGCAGATTAGAATTGTGTGTTAAATGTGCACTGCTCCTGTTTGCAGGAGACTGTTATTACATGAAAGAAGGAATGCCAAGCATAATGCAAGATCAGTACAATCAAAATCTCTTTCCAGAAGGGGTCCCATCCACAATATTTATCTGCCCAATTCAGCACCAAAGCACCATCTAAAACAAGTATTTCATCACTTATTGCAAGAAACAACAGTGGTGGTTCAGGCAAAGACAGCATACTGACCCGAATGAGATCCATTTCCTGACTACTTTCCATAAATGTCCAAATCTTTGGGCTTATTTCCTCCCACATTCCCCCAAGGTCACGAAACACACCCAGCTCCTGGAATGTCCTGTTCACCTGTCACAAAGAGGAGGGAAAGGTTATTTCCAAAACCTGGCAGAGACCCATCATGGGCTGAGAGGGTGGATTGAGCCAACAGTAAGTGCATAGGAGGTGAGAGATTAGGGAGGCTGTGCTTTTGCAGGCAATCCTTTCTGGGCTTGTGTTTGGGTCCAATTTAACTAGAGAGGATCAGCTGCACAGCCAGAGGACATAGCTAATGCTACATTATCAGAGGACAGGGCTAGAGTTACCTCAGACATGACCTTCCTTACGGCTGGCGTATCTGGAGTGTACAAGATCTTCCCAATCAGCAAGGGTTTCAAAGCCCTCCAGATAATCCTGGAAAGCGGGCTAGATTCCAGGTTCTTCATTAGCTCATTGCAGTAGGGTGCTGAGGAAGAGTACAAAGGTGAGTGGCTGAACAGCACAGTGATTGAACTGCAGAAGGCACAGAGGTTCAAGAACAATCAAAGCTGGAAGCAAAGCATTTTTCAGACACAAACCCCCTCCTTTACAGCAAAGCTCCACAAAAAGCCCCTTTTAGCCCAAGCCTGCACAGTGTACCAGTGAACAGGGAGCAACCAGGTAGCCTCCAACCCTAAGAGCCACAGTACTAGTTCTGCAACACTCCCACAACCCCAGAGCATAGCACAAACAAAATTTGTCCAAAAAAGGTCAGATTTCCAGAGGCTGCACATGACTCTCACTAAAATAGGTCCACTGCACAGCTTTCTGTGGACTTTACAGGAGGTTCTTGGGAGACTGCAAGTTGATAACTTACTGGCCTTAAGGGAATATGCAGGACAATATGTGCATGACTTTCTAAACCAGCAGTGAATATGTCCCTCAGGACCACCTGCTTTCATCTGTGGAAGTTTGGAAAACACTAGCAATGATAACTATGAAAAGATGGGATCTCAAGCCATGCCATTGTTATACTTACTTGTGGAGTTATCATAGAAGTTAATCACATCATCTTCAGTGCTATTGCCTCCAAATAGTGCTTTGTAATTGTTATCCTCATACCAGTTGAGGGATTTAATTTTGAGCCCTCCACCTTCAGGATGACCACACACGATGCGTGACACAGCCTGATAGATCTGCGTAGAGGAGTTTGAGGCATTCACATTGGTCAGGAACATCACCTCTTGCCTCATGTCACTCCAGCTCTTCATGCTCAGCAGCTGAAGGGGAAGGGCAGAGAAAAGAATGGGAGCAAGTATCAAACAGGATTAGTAAAAGGAGAAGTTCTTTCCATGTACCTTCAAACCACAGAACAGATTTTTTTTAACAGATGAGAATCCCCTTGAACACAGTATCAAGAGTAAGAATCAGGGAAAACATTTTGCCACCACCAGAAAGGAATACTGTAGAGGGAAGTCTCTTCTGTGCAAATACTTGGAATGTGCCCTTGCCAAGTTCTTTATTCTTGTGTTTTCTCCTCCAGTGCTGTGGGTGGCTCCTGGCCTCCCTGCCCTCTAACACGGAAGCTGCTTGTCCTCCTGGTTGCACAACGGCTTACATTCCACAGAAGTACCCTCACAAGGACAGGTGGGGTGGGGTACATCGAGTCAGAATAGGAATTAAAGGAACAACACAAAGTGACTGCAGCTCATGGGTCACAAACTGGATGAGACACAGGCCACAGCAGTGTCACCTGGCATAATTCCATCAAAGCCTCCACTGATTTACACCAGGCATCCAGTCTGACCTCCCAAACTGGCATCACTTATCCCTGTCCCAGAAACGTCTTTTCTCATTGCCAACAGCATTCCCAGAAAATCCTTGAAAACAAGCCCTGCTGCAGCCAGGAGCCTGAATCACAGCATAAGCTTTGCACACAGCCAGTCACAGCAAGGAGCCTTCTCCTAGCCAGGGGATCTGACATTAGGCCTGAGGTGACAACATACAACCAGCCAGAACGATTAGTACCTCTAGAATCATTCAAGTAGCATAAGCCAGACAATATGCCTGCAATGTGCCATGAACAAAAGCACTTTGCCTGAGATACTTGCTGCATTAATGCTGCCATACTCAGGCATGGCCAAGACCACCACAACAAGGAGAAGCAACCTGCCTGCATGAGCAGGTTTTGTGCTACACTGGAGTGCTGCTTTGAGACCCCCTGTCTTGAGATCTCAGAACATCATCTCTTTGATGGTGACAATAAGTGGATGTTATGAAGAAATAAGACAAAGGCAAGAATCTAGGATACTTTCTCTAAGTAACCTTCCAGCTTCCATTTATTTTTAGCTCACTTCTATTTCCTAACCCTCAATGAATTTCTTCCATGGTAAACTCCTTGCATTTAGGACATCCACAAGTATTTAACATCCAACATCACAGGAAAAAATTTCTCTCTCCTTATCTGGCTATAGTTATTTCCATTTGGTGTCCATATAGTTTTGGTTTTAGTTTTTACTGCAAGAGACAGTGAACACTTAAACCCTATCTCCTCTTCATGTGCCACTCAACTCCATAGGTCTTTGTCATATTTCCAACTCATCTCTTTTGCAAGCTGAAGATTCTCAACCTATTCCCTTGTTCCTTTTGTGAAGGCCATTAACTGGCCTTCTCTGAACTTTATTCCAGTTCTGCTACCCCTTTTCAGAGAACAAGAGCCTAGATCTTTGTTCCATATCAAAGGGTTTTGTATAGTATCATGGTAAAATGCTACAGCTAGTTCTCTCTCCCTTTTTAAGCGTTTTCTAGAATTTTATGATCTCTTGACTGCTGCTGAAATATCAAATGACATTAACTTGGATGTTCTTACTGTGCTGTCCAGAACAGGCACATGCACTAAACAGGACAAGCAAAGCTGCTGACACACCTATTTGTAACTGCTCATCAACTGCATCTCAGAACCAACTTCAGATGCTGTGCTCCAACTGCCCTGTTTTCAGAGACAATAACAGAGTCAAAGACCATCTGCTACTTTTGCTCACTGTGCACTGGCCTGTCACTTTGGTTCAAATAAAATGCAGATAACCAAAGTCTAGGACAGCTGGTAAAGCCAGCCAGCAACAATGCTGAAAGCAGCAGTGTGCTGGAACAATTCAATCCAAGTTCACCCAAGGAAAGCACACTCAAGACTCTTTGGCCTTACAGTGGGAGGTAAGCCTGACTCTCTGTGTGACCCATCTGTAGCACTGTGCATGTTTTAGATACACCAACATCTGGAAAAAAATTCTTGATGTGAACCAACAGCTACTATGTGCCACCTATACAAGGAGCCTCTATTTTCAGATGCCTAAAAGCACATGACACACTGATACAATGGAAGACAGCTGTGAGAACAGCAAAAGCCTGAGTGCAAATGTCCAGATTGACTGATCCAAGTGTACTTTCATTTCCTTGCTACTCACTGCTGCCTTTGCCTGCAGCCTGGTGCCACTCAACCTGGCTCAACAGGTTCAGGTGACCTACAGGAATGGAACATGAATGAAAACTGTCACACAACTGTTTCTGTTTGTTCCATATGTTCATGCAGAGTTTTGGATTTAATGATTTCTCAACCAAAAGGCCAGGGCTGCATTTCAGGTGTCACAGTTTGAGTGTGCAATTCAAAGGAACCCTTTGGGGAGGTTTTGGTATTTTAGCTAAAACAGATCATTTTTGCTCAGCAAAAAAAGCAGCTGCTTAAGCTAAAGTACCATAAACTCCCCAACATGATGAGCAAAGGTACTCAAATAGGAAGTGCAGCTAATTTCCGTGAACATATTGGGCCATATGAACATTTAACCATCTTAAAGAGAGATTGCACTTGCAAATACATTTCTATATATTATTCTGAAACAGCTTGAGCAAGGAACTTTGTTTCATCTTTGGCACCAGCATCTTTGCAATTTACACTACATGCAGAGCTGATCTTTTTACCCTCTGGAAGCAAATATGTCAAACATGAAGGGTTACAAAGCTATTTCTCCTCCCAGGCATCAGACCTGGCTCCCTTAAGTGTTTCTTAATAGTTGTCCTTGGTCTTGGTGTTTAATCTGTCCTCCTAGAATTTGATTTAAAGAGTCCAAGGACACAGATCCAATCAATCCCCATACTCCAAGACAAATATTTTGTTCAGACCATTTTCTAATTAAAATTCCCTGCTAGAAAGGCTCCTAGACATGGAACAAACAATAGTTCTCTCCACCCCCTCAAGCTGCTGCCCTTTGAAACAAGGAAGCAAGTCCCTCTTTTTCACACAGAAATCTGCCTGACAGACAATAAGAAGTAACTTTCGGTCAAGCCATCTGGAGCAGCTCATGCTGTACACAGAGCAAAAAGCTGCCTTTGTTTGCACAGCAGGGCAGAATAAAAGGTAGTCCTACCCAAAACAGCTGCCAAGCAAAAGGCACGTTACCCTGGGATGTTTTCGGCCACATCAGCAAACTGAGTATCACGTGGTTTCAATTATTTTTATCCCAGACAAGAAAAAAAGCCAAGCTTAAATGACGTAACAGGAAACAGCTGTAGTCAAACTCTGAAGGGCAACCTCCCTGCTAGCAGCAAAAGCTCTCCTCCCATGGTCTTAACTGAAGCTGATCACGGAATCAGTTTAATTTCAATGCGAAGGGGACTGCGCAGCAGGTTGTGGGACTTGGGGAGGGGTGCATGCCAGGAATTGTTGGCTGGCACGGCACAGGCTCCCGGCAGCTGCCCCTCCGTGGGAGTGAGGCGCAGGCTAACCTGGAGTGACCCGCTCTCGTGCATGCTCCCAGAGGTTACTGCCGTTCACGGCGCCGAGCTCCGATGCAAAGACTAGCGAAGGGAGGAGGAGGCGGCAGCATTGTTTAGCTTAGATGGAGGCGGTACTGTTTAGCTTAGATGGTTGTGATTTCTGCTCCAGGGAGAGAATGTTTTTGACTAATAGCTGCACTTCAAAGTCAGAGCCAGACAAAAAAACTAGGATAAGTTTCTGGCTCAACAATCAACCCCTGCCCCCCAGATTTTGACTTCTGACTCATACATCGGTATGCAGGGCCTTTTTTCTTAATCCATCATTTCACCTGAAAAAAAACCCAAATACTTGCAGACTCTAGAATGTCAATTTGACTGTGCAAATTGCTGTCTATGTTTACTGTTGTGATTGTTGTGCAGAGTGCCCCACAAGACTGGAAAGAAATCTCTGGCCCAAAAAACAAGATAGATAAAGAGGAAACAGTAGCCTACCGCTACTAATTTAAATTTTAACAGCCACAGCACCTTTTCCACATGCCATACCCTTCACTGCACACAAAACCCAGCAGATACAACCAAGTCATAACCCTGATGTGGGTTGGCAACTGCATGGAAAAAAATAGAAAGGAAAACCTCAACACATTGTTTGCAAGGCACTACCTGGCAGCAGATGTACTGCGAGCCCAACCATTGTGCCACTGCTGAGGAGGCAAAGCAGTACAGAAAATGTCCTAATTTTGTTATGGTATTTGTAACTTGAAGTGCCAAGAGGTTGCAAAGTGCGTGTTGCCGGCACTGACACAGGGAAAAGTTTCAAAACACACCAAGGATTTGACTTGGAGTTGCCTCTTGTACTCGATCACAGGCTAAGATAGGAACCACATTGGTGTGTTCTCTTGACACAAAGACTCTTCTTACCTCTTTAACAAGCCTCCCAACGCTGTCTCTTAAAGTTTCCACAGTTTCTGACAAATCCCACAAGGAAGAATTGAAAGAAAGTTGTCTCTGCAAGAAGAGAGAAATAGAAACTAGAAGTTACTGCAAAGCACAAATGAAGAAATAAAACTCTTATAAACATTCTTTTACAAAGCAGTTAGGACTGTTTACATTAGTGGGGAAGACAGAGCTGGCTTTCTGTGTAACCTTGAACTTAAAACACCATGGGCTTCTGCACCCTGCAATGTGCTAGGATCACTCCTTTCTCTTTTTGCAGGTTAAGTACACAGATGTCATAATCAGAAGCATACCAACAAAATGTTAAATGCATGCAGACACACTTACAATGCAAAGGATGGCTTGCATTCCAGGTCACAGAACAAGGACAGCCTACAGGACAGCATGTGAAATCCTGAGAGGCAGTGCTAAGAAGGGGATGCAAAGTCAGTACAGTGGAGGAAAAAACAATTTGGTGGGTACAAGCTTTCAGTGAGACTACACAGATACCAACTCAGATACTAAGGACTTCCTACTGCAGTGTGTATTGTTATCACTCAAATCGTCCCATCAGCCTGGATGTTCTTTATCCAAACCAAGGGTATATTTTAAACCAAACAGCTTTCAGGAAATAGATAGCATGCACTGTCACCAAAGAGCAAGACTGATAGCCTTCCAGAAGTGGAAGGCACAGCTTTGAGGAAACCATTTGTCACACTGAAGATCACTCCTTGTTTCCAATAGCTTTACATGTATTGGTTTGTGGGGCTCTTTTTCCCTTCCATTCACATATCTGGATTATCTTGCATGGAAAACATTTGGGCACAATCCTTGTTTCAAGGGAATGAAGATTAAAATAAATTCCTAAGATTTCACATTAGCAGCTCCAAGTTGCAGCATTTGGAAGCATACTAGTTACAGCATTGCAACACACACAGATGAACAGCCAGCGCCCCTGATTTTAGCACACATCTTTTGAGCTGAATCTCTTCCTTTTCACATTTTTCCTGGGGCAATTTCTGGAAACAAAATTGGGAGGTTTTCACTTGTCCTACTTGATCTGCTGGAGATGGGTAAGACCTGGTCAGTGCCAGCTGGTGTAAATGGGCACTTTTCTGCTGATTTGCTGACACGTTAAAAATTCAGCTAATTTTTCTAAGTGCAGTTAGTCTTTGCTCCAAAGCCAGTTGCAAATTCAGGGAGGATTATCTAAACCCTACAGATCTCTACTAAATGCAGTCCTTAAGGTTTGGATAAATAAAAACATATCATCTAGGAGAAAAGCAATTAAAAATCCCCACAGGCTTAAACCTTCAAGACATATTTAAAGAAACGTAGCCAGGAAATACCAGAGCTACATATCTGCTCTACCACTACAACTTTAGCAGTAAGATGAGGTAGAAAGTTCCAGGTTCATACATAACAAGAGATGCGTTTGTTCAGCTCCAGATACTTCATCAATCTCCACACAGATTTGTGTTCACTGCATCCAGAGGTGATTCTGGGACAGGATGGATGGGGAAAGTTTTCTGAAGATACTAATTAGTTCAGAACAGTGAAAAGTCAAAATCCAATTGCAAAGGATTAGTCACCATCCTCCTACTGACACACTGTTACAAAGTGCCAGACAAAATTCAGCACTGCAAAGTAAAGTACATAGGGAAAAGACAGTTCTACCTGAAGATACCTGTTGTATGGCCCTGAAGTAGCTAATGCCACTCAAAAAGAGAGATCAAAGAAATACAGTGATAAAACAGACCAACATCAACATGAATCCACAATGCAATCCTGGTTCTCAAGTACTATGTGCAATTTTGGGTTCTCCATCTCTGAAGGAGCTCAGGTACAAAGGCCACAATTCAAGGTAAGAACGGTTTTTGAAGGAAGAACAATAGAACACAGTTCTTCCAATGGGATATGTAAGTACAAACAGAGGTTATGACAAAGGTTTATAGTCTTACAAGTGGGATGGGGAATGGAAGTGAGATGACTGCCTTCTGTGCCTCATCATACAGGACTAGAAAACTTCCAGTGAAATGATCAGTTTAAAACAAAACCAAAGGAGCTTCTGCATACGCAACTTAATCAAAACAGAAAAAAATCAGTAGACTCTACGCCATGCTGAAAGTATTGTGAGCTTGAAAAAGACTTAAAAGAATTAATTGAACATAAAAATCTTACCAAATGCTATTAAACAAGATCCCAGCAGTAGATGAGAAAGTCTGGGTTGCAAGCTACTGAAGAACAGGACATTACACTGAAGAAATGTTATGTACTCGCCCAATCCTTTCTAATGCCTCCATTAAGAGCCACTGCTGGGCTATCAGTCGAGGACACTGAGCTTAACAGGACTTTTTCCTGACCTTGTACATAGGTCTTAGATGATTCAAGGAGCTTGCAAACTTCACTCTGAAATGTGAGGAGTACCCATCTATTCTTTCATACCATGGCACCCTGACCTTTTATCCCTAACAAATTCATACAACTTCAGGATCATTTCTCACCAGAACTTGCAATAGTATCATTGATATGGAGGAAATTTTACTCCCTCTACCACTTCTTGAACCACAAAGCCCACTCAGGAAACCTCTCGTAAGTCACCTCCAGAGACAAATTAAAAAAAAAAAAAAAAAATCAGTCACAAGGGCCAGTCTTCTCTGAAGAGATGAGAGTGTCATTAATTTCCCTGTAATCTACATCTTTGTGGCGACTCACTGAGTAGTTAATTACCTTAATAAGAAACCTCTAGATTCAGGGTAGATTCAGGAAGACTGATCCTACTGTGAGACTGTCTTTAGCAGATATCTGCACTACGTCTAGGGGCTGGGGAGGGCAATGACTCATTTACTGGCAATGTGCACCAAAACATCACCTGTCTGTTCTAGGTACACTGTGGAAGGACAAAGCTCTAGCAGGTTTTGAACACAACTGCCCTCTACAATTACTGTGGTTGTGGCTAGCAGGTCACTAAATTTGTCTTTTGGGGCAGCCAACATTGTAATACTCTTAAGGTACTGAGTGCACTGTGGGGGGACTCTGTGCTTGTATGTGCATACTACGAGATTCACCCTAGCAACAAATACTTCAGATAGCTGGAGTTGACAGACAAGCCTTGAATAAATTCACTTACAGGGGCTGGACAAATCTGATTTTTTAATATACATGAGAATGCATGGGTATAAAGTGTTGGGAAGTCAAAACATTCAGCCAAAATTCAGTCTGCATCACACAGCTTACTGTTTCTCCTTAATAAAGATGACTCTGCCATATTTGCTTTGAAATAGTTATTACAGCTTTATACTGATCTTACCAGAAACTTTCTACTGGCCTCTGCAGAAAAATCACATGCTTTAAGCTTCTGCTTTTGTTTCCTGAGAGTGTAAGTCTCAAACCACTGCTGTTTAAAAGGATGACATCACTCTGCTTGACTGAAAGCACTCTCAAAAGACCAAGGAAAGCTACAAATTCAGCTGCAGCACATATTTACATTAGGAGACCTTTTCTAAAAGCCATTTTTCAACTGCAACACATTTATTATCTAATGCTTAGTTCATGCTAACCATTTGACAAAATACCACCCATATTACAGGGGGAGAAAGAACAATCAGATTTTCAAGTGCTCACCCAGAGTCTTCCAAGGACCACTGTAGTACACAAGCCACAGGACATTTATGGCTTATTATAGATCCATACCACTGGAAGTGAGTATGGAAAAGCCCATATCACGCAATGCTGTCTAAGAGATGAAATCCCACAGGAGCAATCAGAATTATCATTTAACTTTCTTCTGTCAAATCACATTCAAAACTGGGGATATTTGCAAAGGGGTAAGTCTAATGATATAATATTGTCAGAAATGTCCCACTGGACTGTGTTGCAGTGGTTGGGAACTTACTGCCATTGCTCTTGTTAGCCTTTCCCAAACTGCATAGCTTCTCTATGGAACAGCTGGCTAACCCCAAGGAGAAAGCCAGGAAGGAAATTAGCATGCATGCAGTCAGATGTACTGTTTCACTGCTGTTCTCAAACCAGCTTCTTCCACCTCAGTCCCACACTCAGTGGGTGAGCTCAAGGCCACTGCACTCAGCCAGTGCAAAGCAAGCCCCAAGAAGAGATGTGTCCACAAGGAGCTTGTACAACATGTCTTATGTCCCATAGTATTGTTCGTCAAAAGGCATCAGAGAATGGATGCTGATTAAGACATGGGTCATGGAATAGAGAATTTGACTTTTTGAAACATATTTTTTTTCGTCTTGTGGACTGAACTCTCAGAGAAGAAGGAAAGTTGATGATCCTCTGCCTCGATGCCCCATGATCGCAACCAGATTTTCTGCTGGGTTTTGATCTAGACAGTCGGCCTCAAGTAGGTTCTCACATGCAAAAGAGTAAGGACACAGACTTTAACCTCCATACATACCACCATGTGCTTGGCTCTGTTTTCCTACAGAAGAGGCTAAATTCAAATAATACAAAAGATCAGCAACAGAGCTAGAATCCTAGTGTGAAATTTTAATTGGAAGTTCTCCACTATATAACTACGCTTTGGGCAACACTCAAGGTGTTCTGGTTAGTACTGAGGAGCAGGTACGTAAAGTGTTTATTCCTTGCCTTTCTTTTAAAAAAACCTCAGTGCTATGACATTTAGAGCTCATGTATTTCATCATGCATGCCCTTTATTTATTTAAAAACCTTGATCTGTCCTTAATTTGCTAGCACTTGCTGCATTTTTGAGACTACTTAGAACACTTAGAACTTCCCTGAGGCTGCAAATGCACACACACTTTAAAGCCAGCAGAATTGAGTGTTATCATCAGGGTCTCAGCCCACACACTCACTCCCTGATCATAGGGCCCTCAATCTTGCACCCTCCCCTTCATGTTTTAGCATAAATAATTGTGTAACCATACAATCAGGTCAATCACTTTTAATACGGATCAATTCCATGATGAAATTTACTGCATCATCATGCAGAGGAAATAACAAACAGGAATGCAGATTAAAAAAAAAAAAAAAAGGGCAGGTGGATGTCAGGCTAAGTCATAGGTATTAAGACATTTCAAGAAACCATAGCCACTGCACTGACCAGATATCAGAGAGGCACATTATTTCCAGTTTACAGTTCAAGCCCTTGGTGTTGAATTTACAGAGTTCTTGCACACAGTTGCAAGCCCTTGTATTAACCTTCTTGTACTAAGATGCTGCCTCTCCATAAATCACAAAATAGTGCAACCAGTGAAGCCCATGTCCAATTACACAAGCTAAAAACCTGTCTCCAAATTGCTGTTGCACCTGCATTTGACTTGGCCCTTACTTCGCTTATTAAAATGCCTGTGAAGTACATCAAAAGAATTAAGAAAAAAAATTAATCTCTTGACAAGTTGTTGGCGTTGGTTTACAGACACTGTAGTAGACACAGAGCATGCTATCATCTTCAGTGTACATGTCCAAGATTTGACACATAATGCCTTCAATAAGCAGAGTCAAAAGCCTCCTTTGTTTATGAACAGAAAGTTCCCTCTTTGTTCAAAGATGTTACTGCAGGTCAGGGCACTTCTTAGCCTCTAAAGACACTAAGTTTCAAATGTGTTGGGTGCAACCCTACAGTTTATTTATCCATTTTGCCTGGCTACATTGAAGCCACTTAGTTTTTGTTTCACTCTAAACTACACAGTGACACACTTCTGAGGAAAACTGAGGAAACCTTTACCAGCCAACAATGCAGAGCAGGTTTAAACTGCTGGCTTCTAGACTCTAGCTTTTCCCCCCTTGAAGACAAGATCATCAGCCAGCTTCTCAGAAGCCCCCCAAAACTGCACGCAGTCTTGAACTTATATTGCTGTTGCCAAGAGGCACTCTGTGCTTATGAATGTTTCCTTTCACCAACAAGCAATATAGACCTAAGAACACAGACACACTCAGTACCTGCTTCCATCAGCCAAGCTGCAGAAGCTTCCATAAGTAAAAAAAGCAAGGCTGAGCCTCCACAGGGCCCTGAAAACCAGTTCTGAGTGGTACAGTAGCTGACTATTTTCAATGTGCTCAGGCCCCAAAATTCTAGCATCTTTGAATGGTTTAAAGTGAAGTATGTATATATGTGCACATACACATACAACTGAAGAGAAGAAACAAGTTATAGCCATTCCACTCTAAACAGCCCATCTTTGTTAAAATTTGAGGGCTGTTACCCCATCTCCTAACGCTTATGGGTTGTCTTGTTCTTCCAGCAGGAAAGACAAAATGCAGATGGAGGACATGTGGAAAACAGAAGATGAGCTGTGGAGAATAGAAGTCACTGACCGCTACGTAGTGTGCAGGAGAGTAATACGGTTCCAGTACTTGATAATGACCCTCTTTGACTGGGGACAACGCCAAGCAAGTGGTACATGACTTCTGAGTACTGAAAGGCTCATCAAATCTGAAAACTCACGCAGCAGACAATAGAGTATTTGTTTTAGTGGGTTTTTAGAGTTGGTTCTGTGGCTCTTTCTTCACTCTGTCATTTCCAACACTGATTTCCTCAAACTTCCATATTTTAAATATCTACAAATATTGCAGATCTGTAGCAAAACATCACTGGATTTTCTTAGATCCAAGTCTGCTCTAATCTCCCGTCACCATGTAAATAATGTATTTTCTTGAAGTTCAATGAATTCTTCTCCCAATACCCATTCAGTTGGTTAATTTTTGAAACAGAACTTAAAAACTTGACTCACTTCACATGATTTAAACCTAGTCAAAGGCTGTGGCCTTCAGTGGCTAGAAACTTCTGCACTCAGTGGCCCCCATTCTAAGGGCAGAGGGTGGTGATTTCAGTGCTCAGCACAAGCCAGGCTTATATCTGGGCTCATTCCAGCCAAGATACAGCATTTTACTACCACAGGGACAACCAAGAGCCTGTTTGTTATAAAGACTTTCCTCTTGCAAACTGAACTGCAGACCACACACACTTATGCTCTGCAAGTAGCAGACTCAACAGGGAGGTAAGAATGACAGGAAGAAGTAATGTTGTTCACGCTCCCATGACAAAGACCGACCATCTTTCTTCTTTTTAACTGCCTCTAAGCAGTTCTGGAAATGCAGGGATGAGTTCCTAGACGGAAAAACATGGAAAATGTCACTGTGTCAATGACAGACTCTCACTGGTGGGGCCAGTGAACTCACCTGAAGAGGCTTCAAAGGATTCAGGTTAGCACGGAAGGCTTGCTCGGCTGCATGGAGTTTTTCCTTTGACAAGGTGCAAATGAAGGCTTCAGAGTCCATGGCTGCTGTTTCATTTGGGGTCGTAAGAAATTCAGACAATGTCGAGCTATTGCAGAGATCTTGCAGTCGCATTCGATAACCAGACACAATGACCTATAAAAGTGGGAAAAGCATGTAAGTCTGTCTTCAGATGAAGGCTGTTGGAAGACTCCAACAAAAGAACTTTGCTCAGGTTATTGCTCAGACAAAGCAAACCATTCATAACGTTTCCAGATAGAGGTGAGGGGGCATTCTTCTCTACAGGTTGAGCAGCCCTGATTCATGTGCAACTTAGTTCCAAGAAAAACCCTTCCCTGCTGAGAACATGGGAGAGAAGTCCTGGGGGAGGCAGGTCTCTCTTCACTTCCCCACAAATATGCACAAAGCAGCAGTGATCCCGTCCTCCACCACAGCCGTTTCCTCCAACCAAGGGTACATGTATTGCCTAACGTTCAGTCTTCTGGGAACTGAGACATAGAGAAAAACAAGGCTTGTGACCAGACACAAGTCTGACAAATCTATGTGAAGGGCAAAAGACCTATGTCCCAAACTACTCAGACCTATCTGCCAGCCACGTTCTCTATGCAGTAATGATTCAGAATCATCTCCTTTAACTCTGAAGTATCTGCTCACTAACTTCTGAGACAAACATTTTGCAGTGTTTTTAAGCAAATAATATATCAGCAAAAAAAAGTTATCTTACTGGCTGCAACAAAAGAGATAAGATCCTAGAGTCCTCCTTCACAGGCATACTTTGACAAGGTAATGGTTCCCTTGTCAATAATGTTTCCTAACCCACATGCAATCACCTTATTAACCAAATTGATAAAATCCCTCTGGGTTATCACCAGACTGTTTCAGACCTAATAAACGAATTCTTTTAATAAGGCCAGTTACGAACTTCGTGTTTGCTGAACAACAAAGTCCATGTCAAAAAGCTGCATACTTCTCAAAGGTGACAAACAAGGAAAAATCCAGAGTCTACTATTGGAAAGAAGCTTTTGTTTGCCTTGGGGCTAAACAGATGGAACCGTTTTACTGTAAATGCACAGGTAACAACAGCTGTAGACTTAATTTCTTCTTTCTGTCATTTTGTAAGACCCAGTGTGAGTTGCCCAACTTACAACAACAACTAAAGAGGATTGATCTACATTCCAGGAGAGTTAGCAGTTCCTCAGGCAGGCTGGTAAGTCTGAAATTTTTTGCCTGTCAAAACCAAAGGGATATGCACAATCTGGGGGAGAAAGTGCATTATGTTCAGGAAACAAGAAAATGGAACTGACAGGAGAGAGAAGGGATTTTTAATGCAATACTTATGCAAACCTTTAACTTTGGTCTGTATCCATACACCAAAAATAGGATCTTTCAATGCTGCACAGTTCTCACATCAAAAAGACTTGCCTTTTGAAAATTTGGGGTACTTTTTCTCTTGCCAGCAGAGATACTACTACCAGTGCAATAGCCATGCTGAGATATTTGTGGGGCATTGAAATAAGGCTTCCAGAACAAGCTTCCCTGGGTGGACATACGGAAAAACAAGTGTCTCCCAGTGCCTCAGTGTTCACTCACAAGAAGTGAAGGTGACTAACCTTCCACCATTCTGAAAATGTCCACCTTTTTCACCCAGATTTTATACTCTTTAGGAGAAAAGTTGTCCTTTTCAAGCACTGAGGTCCATAGAATGAGGCCTTAGAAAAAACACTCTACCTATCCACCCCAGACTGAAACTCCCAGTCCTAACAAGTCAGCAAGTTCTCTAACCACTTGCAGTCATCTGAACCCATGGTGTCTTCAGCAAGCAAAAATACATCGTAAATGACAGGTTTAGTCCCCTAAGGACTATCAAAATGCCAGGCTCATGCCTGAAAGTAGTTATAGGTAATTGTTCTGTCCTTACACATCACATAATTCTCTCCTTTGGACTTTTCCTGCTTCATGAAACAGAGATTTGGTCCAAGCAGAATATGCACTGGCCATTACTATTTACTCTTCACTGCTATTCAATGCATCATGCTGCAAAATGGGCCCAGGACCTCACTGTGCCTTCAACTTTTCAGAGGGACAGGACCTATTCCCACCTCCAAGCCACGCAAGAGCTGTCTGGACACACCTGTGCAACAGCAGCATACCAGACTTGATTACATAGCTGCCTGCTCACTGCTTACCCAGGCACCTTCCAAATCCCACACCCTTCTGAGCACACCTGCCACGACTGGAAAAACACAAAGCTGAGCCACTCAGCCTCAGGAAGCAACATGCCCATCAAGACAAGGCTTAGGTCGCTGTTACCTGTTTGCGCTGATTTCAGTATACACAACCCTGGATACACAACCCTGCTGGACATGCTGGGGTGCTGTCATTACAGTAGCATCGGTAAGCATTCCCATCGCCTTCGCAACTTCAGTTCTTTACCTGATTGCATATCATAACTTCCAGCCCTGCTGAACAACCCCAGGTCGCCAACAGACTGCAGAAGGTGGCTGCATTTTCTGTGAAAGGTTGGCATACTCTGGATAGACCCTTTTACTACATGACTTCTGAATAAAGTTGTGACCCACTCATTTAGAGAGACCTAACAAATACTGCCTATTAATACTGAAGTCACTAGTCAGCTCAGCAGTGAGGTCAGATCTCCAAACCAGATCTCCAGCAAAATCAAAGATGTCCATTTTTTGAGTCAGACAAAGTCATTCTGCAGGAAGGGAGAGGTCTGCATCTCTTGTTACCGTCTGTATTAGAAAAGTGCTCAAAGAAAATCTGGTGGGCCAGTGCTCTGCTCTGCAGCTTAATGTCCTGATGCTCAGATTAGCTCTTCTTGCCACCCCAGAGCACAGAATGCTGTTATGACTTAGCGGCATCACTCCCAGTGCTTTAGCAGAATCAGCGCGAGAATTACACAAGAGCACAGCTTGAAACATTCAAGGAAGGGCTAGGTGGCTGACCAGCCTTTCACCACCCTTCAGACACATTATACAGATAAAAACTAAGCTTTTTTTCCTCCTTCCACTTCCATATACAACCAATACAGTATGGAAGTCACACAATATATGGTGAGGTTTTTTGACTGTTTGAAAAATCTTTCTGCCTCTCCACTAACTTAGGGAGAATGACAAGAATGCTGTGCTACAGTCTTCCAGTGACCCTCCCAGAATCATCTGTAGCATGATTCTGTCTTAATCTAATTAGTTTCAAGTAAAACTAAACTTGCAGCCTAAAATGGGTAAGAATTTTTTCTTTGCTTTACATTTTTAGTAGAAAGTATCCTTAACTTGTAGTATAACTTATCAAACTGCAATAAAACAGATGGTTTGAAAGAATTCACTGAAAAACAAGACAATGTGTGCAAAGAGGGACATCATCTGTAACTACAGGAAAACAAAGACTAAAAGGACAATTAATCCATTCCACTTCAACAAAAGGATCTGATACGGAGTTGAGAATCACCATGGATTTCCTCCTTCTTTTGCATACCATATCTTTTGCACTCGTTCAAGAGAACCCTGGGTCTTTCTTTGAAGTCTGTTCTGACTTCTTCATTAGAAAGGATGCTGGTGGACTAATTCATCAAGCCTAGAAAAAAACATGCTACAAGCTTGACAATGACAGACAGCCATCACAAGACAGGGCTCTAGCCCACTGTCACCACTGGCTGTTTATGACTGCAATCATGGAGCACTCGGGCAGCACTCTTGTACTACATAATTTACAATGTGTCTGTCTTGATGTGTTGGCCACAAACCTGAAAGTAGACCTCCTTCTGCTGCACAGCAATGTAAGGCATAGCAAGACCAAGAAACCCTGCTCCAGTTCAACCTGAGTGACTGAAAACAGTCAGAACAGTGCTAGCAGCTTAATTAATGTTTTACTTCCATTAAAAAAAAAAGAGAAAGGAAAAAATTCAGTTCAGCCTGAGGATACTATTTTCTTATGCAGGTCAAAACATTTGCTCAAGGGGTCCCAGTGTCCTTTTACAGCTTAAAATCATACAAGATTGAGGGCAAGAGGGAAGAGAGATGTGGAGAGTACATTTTCTCCTGTGTTTCTACATGACCTAGCAAAGAGGGGTCCAGCACTGTGGATCTTGGCACTACAGCTAAACAAACAATAGACCAACATTATGTTAGGAGTTTAAAGTACTCTTTACCCGCTGGAAGTTGATCCCTGCATCCAGTAGCTCCTCTACTGCAGATGATGGCATGGACACATTATGATGGAGGAAGTCAGAAAATGTCTCATTGTCAATCAGGAAATCCCGAAGTTTCAAGTCTGGAAAATGACAAAACAAGCAAAATTCTGGTCACAGCAAAGCCAAAAGAAAACTCATGTGAGAGCACTGAACAGGAAAAGCCAAGCTGACAAATGGGGGAGAGGGAATTACACAAATTATAACGCAAAAGGAAGAGGAGCTGCTGGTAAAGTGCTCTGAAACTTGGCAGGCTTCAGAAATGTCCATCCTTGATGTCTTGGTCTCAAAAACTCCTGAACCAACAACAAAAAAAAGCAATCAACCTTCAAAACCAACTCCCATTAATATAATTATTTCAGGTCAATTTGCTCATAATACACGGAAGCAAGGCACACCAAGTTGCTCCACTGATCTGAAACCTACCATAGCATTAGCACTTAATCCCTGTGTTGTTACTGAACATTGGACTGAGCTGGTGCATGGACCACTGAGGGATTTACTAGCCCTTAGTTAATTATGTTACCAGCTTATGTACTCTACCATAAATTTCAAAGTCTGACATATGCAGACACACAAGTATGATACAGCAGTGCATGCATATCTAGGAAACATTATTAGCTACTTGGAATTCAAAAATACATCTGCAGCATTGTTTCCATTTTCTTTCCCCAGTGCCTCATCTTCTCAAGCATCTGTGTTTCAGTTCTTGACTTTGAAACAAATTGGTACCTACATCACAGCAGAGGGGAATCATCTGGAAATTATAATCCAACCACACTAATAAAGTCCAAAAAACTGAATCTTCAGAAGCTGACTCTCACAGTTGACACACTGTTTTGGGAGATTTTTTTTGTGCATTTTTGTTTGTTTCTGGGGAGGTTTTGTTTGATTTTTTTTTTGTGTTTTGTGTTTTTTGTTGCTTGTTTTCTGGTTTGGTTGAGGATTTTTTGGGGGGGGAGGGGGGAGCAGTGTTTAGTTTTGCTTTGGTTTTTGTTGTTGCTGTTTCTTTAAGACAAAGAGAGGAAAATTTTATCTCCACAGTCATTAAACAAGAAGTGATGAGCAAAGCAGCTATGCCAGGAGGAGGTGAGAGACCAAGTCCTATAGGATTTACCAGAATGAGGTTAGACAACTAGCTAGGTGTCATGCTGTATTTTCTACTTTACAAAGACAGGGTGCTGCAATCCAGAGCAAACAGTGGAAAACAATGAGCTCTAAAGAGAAAGTAATGATATGGAAGAATGAGGGACTTGTACCTTTCTCCTCCTATAGAGGACAGCTGGGACAAACTTTCCCCCACTTCTTATGCAGAAGGGTTTTTTTGGTTGGCTTAGGTTTTTGGTTTTTTGGTAGGGTTTTTGTTTGTTTGATTTGGTGGGGGTTTTGTGGGTTTTGTTGTTTTGGGTTTTTGAGGTTTTTTGTGGGTTTTTTTTGTTTGTTTGTTTGTTTTTGGGTTGGGTTTTTTTTTTTTTTTTTTTTTTTGGTTGGTTGGCTTTGGCTTTGTAGGGGGTGGGTTTAGCTTGGGCAGGTGATACCGTCATGAATGGGCCGCATCAGGAAAAAGTATGGTCTGCACCTGGGGTGTCCCCACAGGTGACAGGGAGAGCGGTTCGGGTGCCACTTCTGCTTCCCAGCCCGATCCTGGCGGAGGAGCCGGCAAAGGGAGGAACCACGCGCTCTGCTCTTGAGGCATGAAGTACACGGGGTTACTGACGGTCATTGCTCCCTCATCTACATATCCAGTTACAAATTCCCCATTGCCTTTTTGTTCCACACGAAAAAGTAAATCACCCGCTTCAGCTGAGGCAAGGCGGAGGTTACTCTGGGGCAAGTGTTTCTCCCTCACTCTCCTCTCTCCTACGCAGCAGGACCACTCATGAATATGCCGGTTCTGAGCACGCTGTGCAAACGCCCCACTTGAACCCCACTAGCAAAATCCACCATCACCCCCACTCCCTTCCCGGGGAAAGACTGGGGAAAAGACCTGGCTCCTGCAATAACATAAAACCGTCATTTTCTTTCCAGCAGAGGCTAAAGCACCCTCCTTCACCGCAAGTGCAGGAAAAACTTCCCCCACCCCGATTCCTTGGTTACTTCCTACATGTGCCAAATTCCCTAAACACTTCTGCAGCTTGTTTATTTTTTGGTGAGATCATCAACTGTTCAGAAAGTCAGATGGACAAAGGGGTGGCTGACTGAAGGCACACTGGCATGCAGAGATCAGATGTTTGCAAGCTTTTTCACTGAATCTGCCCCTACTTAAGATATTTTTTATGCTTCTCTTAAAGGGCCACATGCCTTATGAAAAAAAAAGTAGCCAAGCAATAATTCTTCCACTTTTCTGTCTCCTCAGTGATGTGTTGCTTTTTGGTTTGGCTAATCTATTTTATCTGGGTTTGGCTTGGAGGTTTTGTGCCATATGGAGGCATGATTTTCATGGTCAAGGAGCTATTTTATAGGCAATTGCAGGAATACAACCTGAACTACAATGAGATTCCTGCTGACCTCCCTGTAATCATGAGGGGGAGTAACAAAGAATTGCCATCTTTTACAGCTGTAATTAACCAGCCCAGTATTAGCAGAGCACTCATCCTCTGCCATTTTTTGTCATGCCAAGCTTTTTCAGACTTGCTTTGCACTAGAATTTGCTGAAAATCAATGCTGCCTTCCAAGGAACTCATATAAATGTGAACAAATTTTTATCGTCATTTGGAGTAAACCATGAAGGAAACAGAACAAGGTTACCAGAACTGTAGGGCAGTGTTTGGCTTACAGACAGCTGATCATGAAGCTGTGATCACTACCCAAGACCACACATGAAAGCTCTGCAAGATCAAGGCACAAAATCCCAACACCACAGTCCTGGCTGCAGTGCCCTAGGCACACAGCCAGCCTTTTGCACCATGCATTCCCTCCCCACCCCATTTGGTCCTACTTCCAGGACTTGTGGGTCAGCATCTTATGCAATCCCTCTTGAACATGGAGGCATGCATAACAGCTTGCACATGAAATCACATAAAGCACCAAACCCTGCAATGCATCTAAATTCTTTCTCTGGATACCTTAAGAAGTCAAGAGTTAACAGAGGTTTCCTCTTGAAAACAGCCATTCCCATCTAAGATGACTGCTTGCCCACTAGGGCCTAAGGAAATAAAAGAGCATTACTTAGAAAAACCCCTCCAAAAATAGTAAGTAAAAGAAACAGTCAAGTCTTCTGAAGGCTAATGCCAAGGTTACTTAATAATGCAAACACTTGGGAGTGGAAGAACACATTTTACCACCATGGGCCTACTACTGCAATATTTTCCCGCCATAAAAATTCAGACACTATCAAGTGACTCAAATACAAGAGACAAAATGTCAGCTCAAACATGATATAACTTGCAGGTCTCCTGTCTCGCTCGAGAGTGGCCAAGAGCATCATTACAGGCAGCCACCGCAAGCTGGTGAGCACAGAACAGTGCCAGGCAGCACACGGGAGACCAATCTCTCCATGTACTTTGACATGGACATGCAGCCTCTCCTTAACCCCCCTTCATCTTCAACAGAAAACCAGGGAAGCTGCAGCCCTGCAGGCTCCTTCAACCCCAGCACAGGGCTCAGCCTCCTGGCTGAACCCATAGGCCCCAGCAAGCAAGCCAAGCCCTAAGCACAAACTGGGAGATAAACTTGAGGTCAGACTGAGCAAACACACTCAAAGACTGTCAAATGTGATGTTAACCATCTTCCTGATTCAGTGGTGGGACAGTCAGCAGAAATAATACTGAGACAGCTTTTCTCCATGGCAGACTACTTTTGCAGTTTCAGTCCTGATATCAAGCAACAGTAGACTGAGACCTTTGCTTATAAACCATGCAAATAACCCCCCAAACCAACAGCAGGGCAGAAATGTCTTTGCTGTAATTAGCTCCAGCTTGGGCACAGTATGACAACGCAACAGGAGACCATGCCCATCCACACGAAGCAAGCAGAAGAGGTGTCCATATCCCATGTGGGACAGGGAGAAAGATCCTTCATATGGTCACATAAGAAAGCTTCCAGCACAACTGGGAACTCCCAGACCTGGAGGTCTTGTGCCTTAACCACAAAACATCCTTTCCTCTCTGAAGTCACCAGTCTGGATTAGACAATCACACATGGCAGCATTTAACAGATATTGTTTTCACAAAAGGCACAGCTGCCTTTCATTTCCACACAGTTCAAATGAACCTGCATTCTGAGCTACACTCTGGGCATCAAAACCAGAAACTCTCAGATTTTCAAGCTGCAGATCATCTCCTACTGTAACATTGTATTACATCCTAAAATTTACATTTCATTGACAACCTAACCTTTTCCAGAACCTTCATGCCTGGCACAGTAGTAGGCCAGTCAGTTCTTGCTTAAGAATCAAATCTTTGTGACAAAAAAACAAACCCAAAACCCAAAAAAAGTCTTCAAAGAGCTCAAGACAATCACATGAATTAGTGAAGAAAAACAACCTCTATGCTTGCTATATTACTAATTAAAATGAACATAAAAATAAAAATGTGCATTATAAAAAACCAGTAAATCAGTGCTATGTGGGAGTCTCTGGTTCCATGCAGACCAGAACCGAACGCTGATTGTGCAGTGAAGGAAGTATCTGTGGTCCAAAAGCCACAGGGTTATAGTTTCTTCATTCCAGAAACACATCCCCAGTTACTTTCACAAGCTCAAAAGGTGGGTCAAAGTGCAAGAGAAGCCAGGCTGGAAAACAGTCTTAATTTGCTGATCTTACTGAAATTATGACCATAACAGGTCCCATAGTGAGCAGTGACAATTTCCAACAGTATTGGGAAGATCCACAGACAAGTGAAAAAAAGAAAAGTTTCTAGGGGCAGGTTACAGAACAAACTCTTCTCAAACTTCTCTCCCGTTCTTTCTTCCTTCACTGAGAAGCACAGAGGTCTCATACCTTCCTTCAGAAACTTAATGGTGCAGTGTCCTTTAAAATTAAACAGCAGAGTGGGAACACAGAACCTCACGGAAATTGTCGCTATATTTTTCATATCCTGAACAACGCATTCTAAAAATAAAAGGCATGCAAATGGTATTCAGCGTTATCTCAATCCACTCTAGAGTACAAAGCTCACCAAGTCTCATGTTAATTTGTGGGGTTTCTGCCCACAATCTACAGTATACCAGGTATTCAGCCATTTTAAAGCTAACAAGCTCAATGAAAACACTGTGACAGTCAGAACTACTTCCCAGCTTCCATACCTTAACTCCCTATAAAAAACAAATTAAGGGAAGGGGAGAAGGAGCTTCATGCCTAAGTTAATTCAGCAGCTAAGAGGAAAGCAGGGCAATATGTCTGATCTACAGACATGGCTTTTTGTCATCAGGAGATTTCTCTCCACTGATTAAACATGCAAGAGTGAAAACAATTACATTACTTTCTTTATATCCATTGTAGTTTGGGGAGACTTGCTAGCCTTTGGCTAAGCCTGTATTCATCATAGCCAAGTATCAACTCAACACAGAAGCTGCTACTAAATTCTGACCCTGAATTCTTACCACAGAGACTGCTCATAGGGCAACCCAATCATTTTTGTAACAGCAACTAAGGCATCACAGCACGATGAAACAGTGAGATACGATGAGGCATGAGACATTTTAGCTTCATTTTTTTGAATCAGCAAGGTTCCTCAAGTGCCCAAAGAAGACAAAGAAGTGGTTTCCCAGCTCAGCACTTGTCTCCACCGATTAACAGAAAGAGCAAGGCAAGGGAGAATGTCAAGCAAGCAAACAAGGTATTTTCTTGTCCCTCTTCAAAGACTTCAGATTCACAATTCCCCATTCAAGTAAAACTGCACTTCTACAGGAAGGAAAAGCCAACCTGATTGCACAGCTGGCTGTCAAGCCTGTGCAAAACTGTGCCCAGGTGTGACTGGAGAACAAGGTCACAAAGCATTCTGGTCACACAGGCCTGGTTCACCTAGGGCACTGCTTCTTCACTGATCATAATTCCAGCAACAGGATGATTTGGACAACACAAGCCCATGGAGATGCTGAAGCTGAGACCAAGAGCAGAAGCTCCAGCTGAGACATTAACTGGTAGCACTGTTACAAAGATTCTGGCTAGAAACCTGTCTTTCAGGAAACCCTCACATGGTGAGATGACCACGGCAGGGAAATCATGCGCTGCCACAGAATTACTTCGTACACTGCAAGTTTGTACTAATTTTTCATTATCTGGGAAATATTCCTCTTGAACAGGTGACAAGTGCACTTGAACACCAGGACTGATTTTCACAATCATTACCTATCATTGTAATTTATTGACAAAAAGATGTCTGAAGCTACTTCCCGTAAAAATAAAAGCAGGCTCTCAAATAATTTCAAAGACTAAATTACTTGTAATTTTATGACCATCCAGAGTAAACTGACAACCATCCAGAGGAAACAGCAATCTCCTAATGGTGAACCATGCTACTGCTATGTACCCTACTGAGCCAATAACGCTGACCAACAATGTGAAAAGCAAACTCCTCACAGTGCTGGGCAAGGCAACAAGTTTTCACCTGCCTTCATTATACACCTAACCTTGGACAACACATCCAAAAAGCACGATAAAGTAATATTTTTAAAGATTTTTTGGTCTTGGCTTTTTTAGCAGTTATGATGTTTTAATGATTTTTACCTCTAGGGCAGCATTCCCCCTATGAGGTGAGACCAGCTCTCAGAGCTGCCTGTGTACCTATTAATGCCGGCAAGAGCTAAACTGTCCTCTGAAAAAGTTGGACAGCCATAACCTGATTTGCTTATAAGAAATCAAGCAGCTCAGCAGGCCTGTTGTGCAGGATCGACTAGTGTGAAAATACAAGCCTAATTTGCTCACAGTCAAAGTGCTGTTCCTTTTGCAGCCATGGCCTGATCTGTTTTTGCAGCAGGCTACAGCTCTCTGCTCTGAAGCCATCATACATCAAACAGTGCTGCCTCTGCAGACATTAGATAATACCAAAGTGAACACCCCATTAACCAGGGCCCATCATCCTCGTATATCTACCATGCCAAATGGTGATGTGAGTAAAGAGGAAGCAGCCTACCATCCATCTCCAGCAGTTAGCATCTCTCCTGAGAGAAAGGAAAATGCTGTGCAACAGGTCCAGGTCTTCCCTCTCATCTTGGGACTGTGACATTTGGACCACCTCCCTTCCTCTCTAACTCATTTTTTGCTTAGAAGAGCTTTAAATATAAAAAAAAAGTCCAGCACAATTACTCTGGCAGGAAGCACAGCTCTCAGCATGTACTAATGCACACAAACCAGTCCTCAGCTAGCCTTCACTGGGGCTACACTGGCCTCAGGCATGCAGAGCCCATTAAGCTGAGATCCCACCTCTGCCCTGCATGGGAAGCCAGCAGCAAACACAAGGCTAATACATCCCTTTGTGCAGCTGTTTTGTGCAAAAGCCATCAGGCCCTCTTTCTGTATAACATGCATGACAAGAGAAAGAGTCTGCGTCAGAAAGCCAAGATGCAAGGCACAGAGGCAAAAGCCTCAGGCTAGTCACCACAGTCCTGCCAGCAAACACAGCCTGCAGAGCTCCTGCCTAAGGAGGGGCACACCCAACCATCTCCCTAAGCCCCACATTATGGCTCAGAACAGATACTCTGGTGACTTTCTCCATTGCAAGGCAAAGTCTGTTATCTGCACCGACAGCCATGAAACAGAGCTTGCCAACGAAAAAGCAGAAAAAAATTACACCGACTTCTCACAGTGCAAAAAAATTAAGCAGGCTTAAAGGAAACACCCTACGAATAGACATTGCATTGCTTTAAGAAGCAAATCCTGAGCAAAGCTCCAAACTGCATGGCATTATTACTGGTTGAAAATTGTCCTGCTAATGTTCACAAAGTAAGGAGAAACTGCAAATTTCTTAGCCTCTGAACTGGATTGTCAGTCACAAAGACGATGGACCACGGATGCAATGATATAAAAACTTCATTATTACAGCAAAATTATTTTTTGGAGTAGTAAACCGAACACTTTCAGAGATGGTATAAACTACAGAGAAGGCCCTCCAAAGGTAAAACCCAGCTCAGGGCAAGATGGGTTCTTCCTTCTGAACTAGGAATATTATGCCCTGGATAAAGGGCATATACAGGTAATTAGATATTTCAAAACATCAGCTGAGAAAGTAAAATATATTAAAAAAACCCAAACAATAGAGAGACTGAAAACCAAATGCCATGGTCACATCCAGTCACATACTACAATTCTAATGGCAAACATAAGCACATAAGGAATGGCACTATGCTATTAAAAATGCATGGAGCTAAGCAGAAGTTGAAAGAGTGAGCTGTGACCCAGGAGGACCCTGTCCAGAATTCTTTGTACTTGAGCAAGTGATGGTAAATTTATGAAAAAGCAAGGCTGGGCATTTTAATTAAGTGACTACTACTAATAGCAGAAGTGTTTTCATAAGCTGGCTATGTAAGCATGCATCCTTGAGAGTTCAAATGCAACCAGAAGACACTTATATGAGAATCACTCTGAACCCCCAAAACAAGCAGGCAGAATGAATCCAGCAGCATCTTCCTACTTAAAAATTATCAAATCACCACCTATCCAATCTGAAGAGCTTCTCCCGTGAAACTGGTGTGGGTAATGGTGAACCTTAAGCAAAACAGCAGGCATCGCTTTCCAGGATCAAAGCCCCCTGACTGTCCTGCACTTGTATTTTTTCCTGCTTACACAGAAAGGCTGATGAAAAGAGAAAAAGCTACCCCTCCCTTGGGTGTGAAGGCTCATCCTGTCAGATACCTGTACCACTTATTTGTCACAAATTCGGGGAACCTGACCGACACCTGACTTATTCCAAAGTTTAGCAAGATACCAAGTCTGCAGTCAGGAGATCATAGTAGCACTTACTTTTTCTATGCTCAGGAAGACCTGACACTTCCAAATTTAGTGCCAAGTCCTAATGCTGCTTATCTAGCAACACTGCAGCATAAGCCACCTTCAGAATAAAGAGTAAAACCAATCAAAAATGTTTAAAATTAACAACAATAGACCAATCATTATATTGCACTTAGTTTAACCAGAAACACGTCTACTTTCACTGAAAACATATCTACATCTAAATTATTTCAATTTCTCCTGACTGCTCCCTACATTTCAATTTAATTGGTCACTGCAAAGTTATCCTTATGGATAGTTGTTTGGTTTGCTTTAGAGTCTCAAGTCCTGTGGAAGGACCCTCAAACTTCAGCACTAAATAAAATATTTATGTTTTCTGCACATAGTTTAGGGCAACCCTAGCAACCATCCAAGCCTTCATTACTATAAATCAGACTGTTGAGCAACAGCTCAACAACTTCAAAATAATTGAAGAACTTTCTCACTCTTTGGGCAAGACCGAAAAACAAATGCTTAGCAGATATGATCGCCCAAATTCACAAAGTTTTGGCTGGAAATCATGTCTCTCATATTCTAAGTGTGACACTATACCACACTACATCAGGATGGTCCCAACAGACCATCCTTCCAGCTGGTTTTCTATTGGACTGTCAATATACTAACTAGTCCTTCTCTTTGGTACTGACATAACTTGCTAGCTGAAAATATACCACTCTGTTCACACAGACCACTGGATTACTTCTAGGCACAGAAGAGTAGTGCCTCCTGGTACTTTAAGAGCCTGACTATGTACCACAAAGCACTCAATTACCTGAAGAAAATGGAGTATGTACTGATGAAGAGGTCTTATGCATTATTTCTATGGATACACTAGTAAAATTCCTTGCACTTATAGGTAGCAGCAGAGATAATGTGAAAAAGAAGGAAGAAGACCAGGTAGGTGAAGACACTTGGGGTCTTAAAGGGCTACTTCATTATCTTGATTTGTGTTCTCTGGCTTTACAGCACACTGTTCCCCACCTGCTAGGCTGGAAGCATGTGAAGAGAGAAGGGTAGAACCATGGGTAATGCCTCCTGACCATGTTGTCACAGAGTCATGCCTTTGCTACAATGAAAATTGTTGGGACAATGGACTTCCAATCAATGTCCACATCACATCTCAAGTGTCAAAACCATGTTTTTTTCTCCCTACTGTTCTGAAGTAAGTAGCTTTTTGTTGGGTAGGCAGTAGTGCTGCTTTCCTAAGGAGGTATTACACATCCTGGCACAATCCAGAATATGCACTCAGACTTCAGATATTGCTATCTTTGCAGTAAGCTATCTTTGCCCCATCAGCAAATCTCCTTCTGGCATGTATCTATGCTCAGTCAGCTTCAGATATGGTCCAGTTACATTTCAGCTGCACTTGTTCGAATAGATAGAGAACTATAAGGAAAAGACCTCCAAAGATATTGTAGTTTATGCTTATTAAGTTCTGACTGTCTATGGTTATGTAAACCTTCTGGCAATGTCAAGAAAAACATATCTAAATACTACTTCAAGCAGTATGTTTCTCTAAAAATATGTTTAGAAGAACAGAAAGGTTCAGGGAAGGCAAAAAACCCCACCACACAACACCAAATCTCACAGGAAAGGGTCTTATTTTAAATCCCTTTTAAGGGTCTTTTACTGCACCATTCTTAAAACTAAAGCTAATTTAGAAAGGGAAGGAAACTCTGGCTGTTTACAGAGGATATGTGTCACAGAACAGCATGAATCTCCCCCACATACAGCACACAGAGTGCTGCCAGGTCAGCATTAAAAAAAAAAAAAAAAAAAAAAAAAAAAAAGC
>VZUI01093085.1:0-40804 GCA_013401135.1 Cettia cetti | reverse complement strand
CCCCCCCCCCCCCCCCCCCCCCCCAATTTTTATGTACAATATATCATGCTTCCATGGATCTTCTGTGAAACAGGACATGAACTACAACAGATTATCATCCACAGATGAAGATGCTAATTAATCTTTTGAAGTTAAAAAAGAGTGTTTTAAGGCTTTTCTGGGCCCTTTTGTTACAATCAACTTTAGTTCACCACAAGAATAATCCACTGAGAGGAAATGGGGACAATCCAGCCCCTGATCTCTCAAAACAACGATTGGGTGATTTCTCCAAGATATTCTTCAGAAAAACAAAACTTATTGGGATCAATCCAGAGGTAATTCGGTGAAATTTAATGGCCTGTGGTATACAGGAGGTCAGACTGGATGATCTAATCATTCCCTTTGGCTTTAAACTTTATGAATCATGCTTGAGGTGGAACTGGTAATGGGAGTCATCTAATGGGAGTGGACATTGAAGCAACAGCCCTGGTGCTTAGGGGAGCAGAGAAAGCTCACAACATTTGGCTTGAGGAAGAAGAAACCAATTAAAAAAACCTCCCATAAGAGGAAAAAACTGCCAAAAAGGATTAAAGGGAGAGGTGTAGGCCTTGGTGTTTGGCATGAAAAGGCTGAGGCCTGAGTCAGCCTAAGTGAGGGGCGAAATGAGCATGGCCAAAGTCATGCCTGACCTCAAGTATTTGGGGCAAGAGTGATTTTTCCTGCTCTGAGCATCCCTTTACCCCCTTCACCCCTGAATGAACCCGCTGGCTCCAGCAGCCCCAGTCCCTTGCTGCGGGATTTGGGGATTTGCCACATGGAAGTCGAAATTCCCAGTCCTCCCGTGTCACTGTGCTTCCTCCCCATCAGCTCTGTCTTTGGAAAGGGTTATGGCAAGAAGGGATTTTGTTCTGGGCCCCTCCGTGCCACTCACACTCAGCCCATCTATTTTTCTCCTCATAAAAGAGATTCAAAGCACCATTTGGGTTTGTTGTTTTTCGAGCTCAAGAGTGGTAGACTCTGGATTGATCTGGAGGTCTTCCAATCACACGATGCAAAGGAACAATAATTTAAACCAAAAAAAAAAGGATTACAGCATTGGCTTCCTAATACAACCACCCATGACACAGCAAAAACTGCAGTTTGGGCTCGAAGGGGGAAGAAAAAGCGGAGCTATTTAATAGAAAAACTTCCAGCTCATGGGGAGCTTTGTGTTTGCCAAGAGTTAACACGAGCACGACACCAGTACAATTTTCTGCTCTGCATTTTTTAAGTTTTTCCCTCTAAGAAGTGTGCATTATTTATAGAAATAACCTGATTTACATGTGGCCCCTTCAGAGCTGCCGGACGGCACATCCAGAGCTGCTGCATCGCAGCTTATCTCCTGGAACTATCTGTTTGAATAGCAAAATGAATATCACTCTGATCAAATATACAAGTCCCTCTGCATGAAAATCAATCCTCTGCACAAGACATATTTTGAAGATTTAAGTGGGGTCTAAGTACTGCTTAGTCCTTGTGCATGCACGAGAGTGAATACCACCCACAGGGAAAAATATGCCATGGAAAAATTCATAAATAACTTCCAATAACAAAGACATTTGAAAATGTCATGATCTTCTTCACATATTTCATACACAGAAAACGTAGTATAAATTCAAGGAAAACATTAATAATTACAAGTTATTTGCTCAGGCCTAACGAGCAGCAGCAGCCTAAAAAGTACTGGCAGATGTCTAGGCAAAATAAAGATAAACACAGTTGGGTTCAAACCACTTTTTAAAATTCTAGACTGAGATTTACAGGCTTTTTGGATCCTGCGACTTTATGCTGTTTGTTTACGAGTTTAAAAATTTTAAAAGAGAAAAAAAAAATGTTTGCTCAGCTAACATGAGCCTTACATCTTTCTTTGCAGTTTGCCTGTTTATCTAGATCAAAATATAATGCTTGAGACATTTTCCTTCTGTTGAACATACCACTGTCAGAAGAACTTTGCCCACAGTTTATAGTTATTGTATGGAAAGTGTGCTTTGTACCAGAGATAAAAAGTTAGACTGCTTTTATTGATAGAGTGGCTGTGAAACAACTTTCTTTTATTTAAAAAAAAAATATATATTAAATATCTGCAAGGCTCCGATCCCCAGAACCAATTGTTGATTGCTTGTAGTGTAGGAGATGGTTCAGCTATGAGGATATGGTTCATGAATTAGGAGGGTGTGACTAAATATAACTGGTTTTATTTAACAGGTCATTATACTATGTTTTTGTTTTGTTTGGTTTGGTTTTTTTTTAATGTACTAACCAGAGAAGTCCATAACCAGCTCAGCTCCTGATATTCATACATGTATATCATCACAGAAGGAAAATATCGGAGATCAAAACAACAAAAAAACACTGCTATCATCAGAACCACATTTACTAAGCCCACATTGTTATCTAAGGAATACGACAAAGAAATACTTTCCCATCTCTCCATTTTAACAGAAGCCTTATAAAGCTGGGTGTCTTGGATTTTGAATTTTCTGGTTTCACACCTTTTTTTTTGAACTTGGACTATTTTCCAGCTAACTCTTGGAAAGTCAGCATGCTGAATGCACTTCTCATCCCATCTTTTTTTTGCAATGCAACCCCCCAAAGGGAAACATGAAAGTTTCTTTATTTTAGATTAGTGGAATTGCTTAATTTTATTTTTTTTTTTCTTAAAGTGCAGTTTTTAAGGAAAGGTTTGTCATAATCAAATCAGAAACACTGTCCAGAAAGTAGCAGGGCGTGACACCACATACCAATGACACATCAGGGTAATGATGAATATTATAACCTATAAAGTATCACATTTTGTTTGTTGCAAACAGAAACTTGCCAAAGACAGCATGTTCTAGCTAGAGCTGCGAAAAAAAAAAAAAAATCACTAATATTTGTTTCCAAAGATCTGCATGAAGCCATGGCAATTTTTATGAATATTTGCAAATCAAAACCAGATTAAAAATTCAAAAATCTTAGTTTTTTGGTTTTGATACAATGGTAGATTAAATGTTCTCCAAACAGATGAGAAATTCAATGAAGTTTGAGAAATACTTCCCCCCACAGCAAGTCATCTTTAAATTAAAGATCATTTTCTTAGATGATTTGCCTTGCTTTTCTTTTAATCCCTTCTGACGAAAGAAGTGCTTCCTGGTTTCATTCAGAATAAAAATAACACCAAGGCAAATTGTATTCCAAATGTTTAACTTTTCATGAAACAGGTGAAAAGTTATTACATGCTGGTGAGATTTTTTTAAATAGGATCTTTATTCCTCGTTTAAGGGGGGCAGAGAGAGAGAGAAAGAAAGAGATGAATGGCAGTGACATCTGAAAATATACAACTCCTTTATATTAAGAGAGTTTGGTCATATAAACCTTCTGTCTTGTTGCTCTGAGACCCTTTAATAATGTTTGATACCACTAAAGTTTATTGTTTTTATTCATGAAAGAAAAGAAAAATAAGAATTTTAAATAATAGGCTGATCATAAACCTGAGCTCAATGAGTGATGAAGGAGTATTTTCCTCTGGGGAATTACAGTAGTTGGAAGGGTTTGTTTGAATGTAACCCCAAGATAAAAAAAAAAAAAAAAAAAAAAAAAAAAAAAAAAAAAAAAAAAAAAAAAAAAAAAAAGATTAATGCTTCAGCAGGTTGAAGGGGAAAATTATTTTCTACATTAGTCTTGCTATGAGCCATCCTGAGCATTAGGTGCTACTGTAATAAGTCAAACTATAAGTGAAATAATGTTCTTACACGTAGTTTCAGGCTATTTTATAGCAAAATATAGTGGTCTTTTTAATTAGAAGATGTATAAGAAGAAACAAAATTCATAATTCTGGAGTCAAGACCTGATTTATGCTTTACTTCCATGGAACAAATTCATTTTTTTTTTCTTTTAAACTTCAGTCAGAGGAATTATTCTCAATTATTTTTAGTAAACAGGTTATAAATGTTTGAAAGGCAAACAAATCCCATGTGCAATACCAGAACAAACTATTTTACCTCATTTTTTCACGTGTAACTTTTAAAAGGCCTCCAAATTAGGATACTGCTTCATTAAGCTTTTGACATTTGTCCAGTTAAAACTATTGACTCATACTTTCGTTTCTTCCCCCTCAAATTACTACAGTGCCACAGCTGATCTAACTATATTTTCCATTTCTTATAAATAGCCACAAGAAAAGTATTAATTATCCTTGTACGATTTAATGCACCAACTGCCTTAACCTTTCAGGTTTCCTTAAACGCCAGCATAACAAGGCATATCCATGGCAGCAAATGTGATTTATGACAGGAATCTTTAATTTCTGTTTTTAAATATGTTACCCACCGATCTGCATACATTTAAATTCGCCTGCAACACTTTTCTCTGTCTTGAGGCTGTTGTTTAATATTCAAGGATGATTTTTGTCCACATACATTTTGGTCTATGTCACCTCAGATTAAATTATTACTGTTTGCAGCCTTTTTGGAGCAGGCCTCAGGCCCTTATTTACAAGAATCAATGAAACAGTAATGAAAATCCATTTTTCATACTATCAGCTCTGGCCTGCTTTTATTTAGTTAGCTGTGTCTAAGCAAGCAATTCATTTTGTGCAAATGTCACGTTGATAAAACAGGACGAGCCACCAAAGGGTTAATCATGAAATAAAGCCTCTGCTTTCGCCAGCACCGCCCCACAGCAAAGCACATCTGTAATGGCAAAATTAAAAAAATATTTTCTTAATGTATGCAAAGTAATGTATATTGACACATAAGCAAGCCTTTTCATGATGAATATTGAAATATATATGCAAAGCACAGGAAATGTGTAACATGTTATAGATCTTTCAGTGTACATTTAGAGGAAATGAGCCATTTATATTCCACAATTTAGTGAATACCTACTGTTTATTGGTACAGAGCACATAGGAGTATATTTGTCTTAGTAATTTATTTAGGTAAATATATTTATTCTTCTAGGGGTTCTTGTGCTTTTTTCTGGTTCCATAGTACTAGACATAAATATTTAACAATGCATTGTCTCAAATGTTATTCATGTAATTTATCAGGGGAAACAGTGGAGCTGTAATAACTTTTTAAGGCTGCACCTTCACTTAAACCTGAGATTGATTTAAAATGTGGGAAATTGGGATGTTTCTCCGTGTACAGTAAGGACAGGGATGCTTTCCCTGAAGGAGTAGAGGCACGGAGCTCAGAGAGAGGGCAATGGCAGATGGGTCACTCATCACTCCTGGGCTGTCTCCTCCAATCTCCCCACAGGAAAAGCAGGAGTGAATGAGGTTTTTTTCAAAGTAATTACTCTTGCTCTGTATCACCTCATTTCCCTCCCTTGTTCCCATGCCTCTGAGGTCCCTCTCTCGCTCCCTCAGCTGGGAAGTCACCTTCTGGCTCCATCAGCAGCTGTGCCAAGGTCTCCTCAATCCCATTCTGTGCCCATGAGGCACTCCAGGAAGCTCAGGTGGGAGGGTTGGTCACAGCTAAGGGTATTTTCTCCTCTGTCAACTCCTTCCTGAAGGCTTCAGCCAGCCAGTTCCTGGGCATTTCAGGACAGATTTCCCCTCACTTATTCACTGATGGCTGAACACAGAGTTTGAGTGGGCCTGTTAGTGCCTGTGAACATCCACAGTGTGGGATGCTGAGCTCCTCTGAGCACACTCACACCCCTGAGAGCATTTTGGTGCTCACGAAGGCAATGAGGACATTAACTGATTATCTCCTCTCCTGCTCTGTTTTCTCCCATCCTGAGTGGGTTTGGAGCCGTTCCTTCCTCACCTCCTATCCAGGCTGGCATTGCTGCAGCTTTTTTGGCCTGTAAATTCAGAATATTTTTTTTCAGACTACTCTTGTCAGTACCTGGGGGTTTTTTGTGATTGCTGCCGATGCAATGCGCAGAGTTTGGTTTGGATTTATTTATTCACAGAACTACAGAATGATTTGAGTTGAAAAGGAACTTTTAACTCATTCCACTCCCTGCCACTGACATCTTCCACGAGACCAGGCTGCTTCCAACCTGTGGTTCTTCCTTCTTCTGCCCCCCTTTGTGCCAGCCCACCCCAACGACTTCACAATCCCACAAGAAAATGATTTCCAGCTGAAGGTCCCACACTGTCCTGCTGGCAGAGAGGCACTGAACAAATGTTAAAGCATTTTAGGTGCTAGGAGGAGCAAGTGGGAAAGAAAATAGTGCTGAGAGATTTGCAAGGGGAAAAAATAAAGGCTCTTAAGAAATAATTATTCATGGCATAATCTTGAAAATGCAATGCTTATCACTAGACAGGCAACTAGCCTATCATTCTCAAACCAGAGATTAAAATAAAAAATACCCAGCAAGTCAAGATTCATTGAGGGGAAAAAAAGGAAAACCGAGCCTCAGCTTTCTAAAAAAAATTACTTCAGACACTGAGTAATTTAGGTTTTGGGCACTTATAAATTTTGACACTTAATCTCCCCAGAGATTTAAAATGGTAAGGAAGTGTAGGGCAGCTCTATAAGGAAAAACTCAAGGAAAAGAGAACTTTTTCCCTAAATCACAGTGCAACTGTACAGAGGGAAACTGAGTACAACTTAGGTTAAGTGTGGGGGTTGGATCTTAGTGCTGGCACAGAAAAAATTGATGCTCTGGGTTACTTTAAAATTGGACTTGGGAAAAGAAAAAAGGCACAAGAACAATGGTGAAGTTACAGAAATAAAACCTGCATATAATTTGGACTAGCAGTACTCTGTAGCATGACATATATCAGGTAAAAAAATAATTCTTTTATATAATCACTATCAGTGGACACTGATTCCAGATGTTGGTTTCTGTTCTTCAAGGAAGAGGAAGAGATGTGAAGAAAAGCAAAAATTTTCTTATTTGAAGGACAGCTATATACTTCATCTTCCTCATATTTTACAAATGGTGGCTAGAGCTTCATATACATTAATATTTGCAGCAGAAATATTTTAATATAGATACCCATATGTATGGTGAAGTTCATCATAATTTCTCTCTCTGTCTTTCCTGGAAGTACATGCTAAAAGAGGAAAATATTTGAACTCTTCTCCCAATAAAGTATAAGAAAACTAGGGTAAAGTCCTGAAATTTTCATTATAGCACAGGCTATAAACATGAAGTTCATAAAAAAAGATATATGAGGGCACAAATAATACAAAAAAAAAAGGTTGTCACAAGATCAATATCATATTACAGAGGTGGTTTTGCTTGTTTTTACCAAGTCAACATTATTTTTGGATTTCAAATATTTTGTACATTGATCAAAATGTATATATTCGAATCTTATCCAGTACTCTCATTTCCTATTAGTTTCTTTCTGGTTAGACATCTATTTTACTTCTTGTGTCATGCCACGTGCCTTGCTTGACACTGACAAATTAATTTCCATTCTTTAAATTTTGAAATTTCCAGCTGTGTAAATTTGACACCACAACTGCGAAAAATGCCCGCTTTGGGTTTTTTTTGTTTGTTTTTAATTTTTCCCCTTTTGCACTTCTTTAGAAGATGTCAGACAAATCCTCCACTACAATACTGGATGCTTTCAGTTAATAATAACCATCACCTCCTCGGATTATTACAAGGAATAAATGACAGCATTACAGCAAACGTGTTCAGCATTTATCACAGTACATGACAGCACACGACCCTCGGAGCACAAATGGGGCGATTACACTTCTGCTACTGTGGTTATTCCCAAAAAAAAAGAGTCTTCCTGGCTCTACCAGAGCATATTAAGGCACTATCTGGCCAAAATTATTGCCTGCCTGATGGGTCAGGCAGTGTCCTGGAAGGGCCTGGATGCTGTTTGCAGAGCTGCTGACCTATTTATTTACTCTGATCCAACTCAGTCTCTCTCAGAAGGAACCCTTAGGGTTCACAGTGTCAACAGCCCTGTGCTGTTTGTTTTTCTGCCCAGTCCACTATGTATTCAACAGAAGCAAAAGAAGATCAAGAGAGGGCTCCGTTAATTCACATCAAGTTTTGTCACATAGCATAAAAAAAAAATGGGAATTTCAGCAACATTGTGGGGCTCACTGTGCCTGCTGGAAGATGCAATTCATACCCATCAAGGGAGTGCCCACACTGCCATCCCAGTTACATTCCCTTTCCTCAAACCCAAATCACACCATTTCAAAGCTGCAGGTGCAAAAAAGCAAAAACATATCATCAAGTGATGGATGAAGGGGTTGTTTTTTTTCTGCAGCTTTAAAGGAAGAGAAAGTGCCAGCTGAGAGTTACCTTTAGCTGAATAAAGTTGTTATATTTAGGTGTTTCTAATAACGTAGAAGGAACAAAAGAAATTGAGAAGGATGAGAAGCTTTCTCATTTTATCTTGAAATCTTGAGCTCTGAAAACAGCCCCTCCACCCCAAGCTAGACACAATTTCTTGAACACAGAATCTGAGAACAGATTCAGATTAGCTGAATATTCCACCTAATTCAGGCATCTTCATAAGAGAATATTCCGTATGACTTCAAACTTGCTAAATCTATTTCTTTTCAAAAATACAATTTAACAGCAAACAACACACCACTAAGTGCCTTCAGACTAAATATTTCCAGCTTTTAACAAGCACATTTCTACTGCTTAACTCCAAGAGGAACTTGGAGCAATCTGGCATTGTAGTTTGGGTTTGTTTGCTATTATTTATTATATTTTCCTAAGTATACGTTCAGTTTGGAGTTTGATCACTACCTCTTTTCTGTAGATTCTTAAGAATGCGATTAGAATTAAACTTTATTCACTTCCAATCGATGTTTGTACTTTCCCCTCCTCATATTTTACAAATAGTGGTGAGACCTTCATCTACACTAATATTTGCAGCAGAAATATTTTAATATATACACACAACTATATACTGGGAAGAGCCACTGCTGTCAAACCAGGGAAATGAAAGCCTTGCTGTGAGCACAAGTGCCACCTCCCTGCTGTGAGCTGGGAACCAAAAGAGGTCAAACAACTCATTATGGTCAAACAAAATATTCCTGAGAACCAATTTCCAAATAACAAACACGCAACAAAACCAAAAAAAAAAAAGGAACTAAAACTAGCACAACACAAATATGCAATGAAAGCAAACCACGTGCCAGTCATGTAATTTAGAAAGAGTCACAGAAGAGTGCTAATACTGAAATTCTTTAAAATTTCTGAACATTAGGAGAAAGAAATAGATGAGTGAGCTGATAGGGACAACAATTGCCAGTGAATTTGCAAGTGGAATCTCAGTGTCCCTGCAAATGGATCGCCACCAACACAAATCCAAGGAAAAGGAAAGCTACAGGAGTTTTGAAGTGTTTATCAGTTGCTGATCAGAGTGAAGATGTGCTGTTGCAAATACAACCAACAGATTTTCATTTACCCTTCCGTGCAATACCCACATTTTGGGATTACCTACAATGGTCAGAAGTCCTTGTGTGCTCACCTCTTCCTGTCCAGCCCCAAAATTATGCCTTCTGCACCTATTTTCCCTCAACCTTTACTCCTTAACATTTCTTTTTCTGGCTTATTTAATCTATTCTGAGGTTTATCAAACTTTATTAACTTTTTATGCCCAGCGAGCCAAACATGTCACATGACTGATAAAACTCAGCATAAAGCCTGTGCATAGTTATTATATTTTGTGAATTATCCCCCTCTTTTTGTTGCTTTTTAACTCTCTTTATCCAGGTGGAAGAAGGAAAAATAAAGAGCTTCAGAAAAAAGGGATTTGAATCCACGGTCCCATGGACAACAGAAAAAGGAGAAGTCCAGACCTTTCAGGCACTTAAATGTCCTTTGATGCTTCCTAATTCTACTGATCTGGTGCTGTTCTATAAACTTTCTCAGAAGTTCAAAGTTTCTTCAAGTCCTCCCTCTTAAAAGACTCTTCTGAGCGTTGAAAGGAAACAATATCCTGGCTTTTATGTCACCAACAGCAAAGCATGGACATCAAATACAAAAACCGTCACTAAAAATCATTGTGGTTACTAAAAACCAAATAAATATAAAATCCACTAGAGAAAAGTGTGATTTGAAAGTTGAAAAATATAGCTTTGCTGGATAAATTATTCTGTGAATGTTAAATAGTTCAAATTTTTAAAAAAATCACATTCAGAGAAAACTGGGTAATGTGATTACACATTTATTTTGCCACATGTATGATATCAGTTCTAAATGCAAAGGTTTCTGGGTACAGAGCAGTCCTTTAATCCTGAAAAAACCAGTTTTCCAGGAGTGCCTGGCTAGGTTCTTCAGCACAGCTCTTTCGGAACCCTATCCCAAATCCCAGATGAAGGTGAGTGCTAAAAAGAGAATTAACAGAGCCTGCAGAAGCTCTTTCCATGACCTGCACAGATGTCCAGCCTCACCTCCCTGTAGTGAAAAGGTTGAAGGCTCCTGAGTCTAGTGAGCATTAAAATCTCAGGGCTGTTCTGTCTGGGCTCACTCCCCCTTTAACCCTGGTGCTTTTTTAGCCAGAGTGAGTTTTGTGCACACCAGACGAGCTCTGAGAGCAGAGGCAGAAGAGAGGGTGAGGTGCCACCTCCAGGGACACCCAGAGCCCTGGGCAGGGACAGCTGGCTATGCCCCAGATAAACCCTCCGTGACCCATTTACAGATAAATACCCTGAATGACACCAGAGGTGTGAGCTGGGGTGGATTCCTGGGCTCCATTAGTGCAGCTCCCATTAGTTCTAATGACTTAACATCAACAATTATCCCCTTGCAGCAGGAACAGGCGAGCACCTTTAAATACCCATTATGCTCAAAATTTGTTTTTAACTCGTTTTGTTAATTTAAAAATCTATCTAATGTATTTATCCTAATATCAGATCCTCTGGTGAGAGCTTGTTGTACGAAATGGATGCACAGAGCTTGTGTTTAAAAAAAAAAGTGACTTCATCCTTGCTTTTATGGGCCCAGTCGATTCAAAGGAATAGCCCCTGGAAATAGTAACTGCTGTGATATGCTTATGGCTCCATTTACAGACTTTCTTATAGGTTCATAAATGGAGACTAGGAGGAGGAGGGAAAGGAATAAAATTTAATAACTGAATAAAAATGTAAATAAAGATTTGCCTAAAATTACTTGTCCAAGAAATAATTCTCCCTCCCCCTTAAGCTAATACTTTGATAAGCTCTGAACAGTGATCCTGATTTGGAGCGTGACCTTTGAAAATGCTCTCCAGCTTGATTAAAGATGTATTAAATTTGTTTAAATAAACCTCGTTGTAATGGCACATCATTTGTAAGAAGCTATTAGGGGGCTGGAAACTGTGCTGCTGTATTTGCATGAAAATGTGCCCTGCTCGAATTGAGGATCTCTCCTGAATTAACCGCAAAGGAAAAGCGACACTTTCATAATTTTTTCTGACAAAAGAGGAAAAAGGGAAAAAAAAGCCCCACAACTTACAAAACTTTATGCTAAGCTCTATGAGAAAGGAGGTAACTGCATATTAAAACAGGTCTGTGAACACAACACACACTTCCCCAAACCACTCTCCTCTGGTTTTTGTCTTAGATTTTTGACTTGCATTTCTTTTTGCCTGCTTCCTTTTTTTTTTTCCTTCCCTGAAAAATGTCATTGACAAGGAAAAAAAAAAAAAAAGAACTAATAACAAAATGTTTTCCAGTGTGGTTTTTCAGCTGATTGAGAGAAAACACATCCCTTAACAGCAGAAAGAAACAGTAATACAAAAACTTAAGAGAGTGGTTGACATTGATAATAACTTTCTCCTTTCAGTGGGGTTTCAGGCAGGCAGATTTTGCAGCCGTTGAGAAAAGGGAAAATGTAACCCTGGATATCATGGAATTTATGTGATTAGGCAGAAAGGTGGATAAATAGATAGATAGATCCCATTCCTGCTTGAAGCATATAGATTGCCAAATGTACTTTAATTTCTTCCAATAGCTCCCAACTGAGTGAGTAACTGCTACGCTAATGAAAAAGTCTCTCTCCCTTAAATCAAATTTTAAATTAAAACCTTTCCCATTTCCCAGCTAAAGCCAGGACTCTAGGATATGTATGTGTACTCGGGGGCTTGGAGTCTTTCTTTGTGCTCCCTGTTCCTCACCACCTATTTCACATGTCAGCCTCCACAGCCATCCTGGTGCTTGTGTCCTTTGTCACACTTGCAATCAACTCAGGCTCATCTGTACTTGTGCTCAGTGCTGGGAGTGCCACCAGTGCTCAGCATCCTCTGCCCACCCAAACCCACCCTGCAGAGCACAGCCACCTCCAAAGTGATGCATTACGGGCTTTAATTTTCCTTCTTCTCGTCTAATCTCACGGACTTTATCCTCAAGCTCTCCTCCAAAACCACAAAGGAACAAACGTGCAGAGTCATGAGAGCCCCACTAAATCATGAGAGCCAGCAGCACTGCCTGATGCAAGAGGCCACTGGTATGGGCAGTTTGCAGAGCAGGGAATGTCTGCCCTCTGATTACAGAACAACCTCCAAAGAATGAGATTTTTGAGGATTAATACCTTTCATTGCCACCATTCCTCCCTTTCTTTTCCCCTGCTGACTGTAAAAGCTACAAACAACAAAAACCTGAGCTTGGCAAAATCAGTATAATATAAAATATATGTAATAATCTGCCAGTAGATCACTCCTTCTTACTGAATATCAATCATATGCACCCACAGGTGACAACAACTTTGCTGTGTGTGCAAGGTGAGCTGGGACATGTTAATCTGGATTCTGTTCTACAGGAACTCGTGCATTTGGCACAAATACTTAAAGGGTTTGGATAAAAGCTTTAACAAACAAATATCAAAGCAGAATCAGAGAAAGATGGCAGATTAGAAACAAAACCTGCTAACCCAGAGTGCAGGACAGTCGAATTGTGTGGTTACTCTGAAAGGAAAGACAACAAATAAGTTTAAGAAAAGGGCAAGAACTTCACCTTTACTGAATGGTACTAAAGCAATGCATCCATAAATATCACATTTAGTCGCTAATTTTGGTATTGAAAATATCATCTGGTAGCTGCATTTTCCTGGACAGCTGTAGACCATGGATTATTTTTCCTTTTACTAATTTTCCTAAAACAAAGTAAGAAGTATCACCTGTGTTATGCTTGGGTCTACTTCTGCCACATTCCTGTGTATTTACTTTCTGCACTGAGCTGTCATGACCCTATAAATCTGTCTGCACACGGGGGTTGTGCCAATCACCCATCTCTGGACTCTTCAAACCTCTGTTAACACAACTCTGCTGCTCATGGGTGGATCCTCACACGGAGGAAAGGACCAAAGTGCACTTTCAAGCAAAGGCCAACTCTTAAATTCCTTTGCATGGTAAATCCATGCACAATACTTTTCCACCTCACTCCCCTTAGAGAATGCATTGGCTAATGACTTGCTAAGAGTTAACAAGAGTAAGTTACGCTCCTTCCACTGAAACCACACCCCAGAGTGTCCAGGACTATGAGACAGGAGAGTAAACCTGATTTTCCAGATTATTCATAATCTCTTTTCTAACTGAACATGAGAACAAAACACACAGGTGTTCCAGGAGGAGAGATTCAAATCCTGCCCAAAGGATACCCTGAGGTACAGCTTCCCACTTCTCATGTGAGGACCCCTAGATCCAGAGGGAACAAGCTTGGCCAAACCCTTTGTGAATTTTTTTCTGATCTGGATGGTCACAATAATTCCTGAAAAAGGGCAGGGTGATGGAAAACACCCTCAAGAAGGAGGAAAATTTAGAGATCCACAGAGCAGAACCTTCAGGCATCACAGCTGTTAATTCATCCTGGAAGCAGCAAAAGAACCCTGATGAGTCATCTTTTATTTTGGGGGCTGGCCATCCCATCTCAGTGGGAGCTTGGAGATCCATAAAAACCTGGCCTGCTTGGCAGCACTGAGCTGCAGCCTCAGAGGAACCCAGCTTTCTTAAAGCCTGTGCCATCTTCCCACATTAAACAACCTCTGACATGTTCTCTTGTCTCTTTTTGGTTTTAATTTGCCTTTCTAAATTGAGATACTAGAGCAGGTGGAAGCAACCCAGCTCTGGGCTAATTGGTTCATCATGCACGTTAGGATAATGTTCATTCTGGATTTCGATTAGGTCAGTGTGGAGACTGCCTTGGTCAGAGTCTGTAATGATCTGCTTATTAACTCTGGTGCAGGGTCCTTGACTGTACTCATGTTATTAGAGATTGCAGCTGCCTTCAGCCCTGTGAACCATGGAGTTTTATTGGGCTGTCTAATGTCCTGTGCTGGCCTAAGTGCTCAGTTTCTGTCCTGGCTGGCGCCAGGATTTCGTTTGTTCCTTTCCCATACCTCCAGCCACACAGAAATCGTGCGTGTTACTCTGCTGGGGTTCATTCCAGTTCCACCAGTGTTCATTAAATGCTGTGTGCCATTAGGGAGGGTGTTTTCTTCACTGAACAGATGATCTATTTATCATTTTCCTTCAAATTCTGCTATGCCTGTCTTCTAGTTTTAATTTTTTCAATTTAGACTTTTTCTTCAAAAAACTTTTCTCAAGGCCTGACCAAATCCAAAAAAGGATGGATCACTACTGGTTTACAGAACATAGAAATGTATTTTTGACAAGGGGCACCACTTCTTTGTGTTGCAGCAACAGGTGTCCTGCTTTTTTGGGATATTTTAGCAAACCTGGTTCATTTTTGACAGTAGGCATTCCACATCTGAGCACACTGTTAGCACTTTCAGTATTTCCCATCTAAAGCATTTCCAGAAAAAGAAAAAAAGACATTTTCTTGCTTAACTGACTCAGAGATTCTTCTTAATGCCCTCATTAAAATCAGATTTGATTACTGTGATACATTTTTTGCTCATCCTCCTCTTGTTTGTGGTAGTTCCTTTCAGAGGCTCAGCAAAACTTCTGCCACTGCCTAAAACTGCTGACAGCCACAACCCTGATTTCTAGGACACGCATTGTTCTCTGCACTGGTTCCCTGTTTGTTGATATGAAACCCTTGGTTTCAAGGGTTTGTTTTTTAAGAATGAAACTCTTTTCTGGGTACAGGGGCAGGATCTTCTGAAATGGATGAGAATGTCCTGGAGATGTTGGGCAACTTCAGGGGAGTGTGAGAAGGGCATGAGAAAGTGACGGAGGAGTGTTCCATCAGTGGGAAAGCAAGACTTGATTCTGCATGCATGCAAGGAGTAAAATGGAGCTTCGAGAAGTAGCTCAGGTGAAAGAAGTTATAATTTTTCTAAGAAAAATGGTTTCATTAAATAATTCCCTAAAGAAAAGAGTTCTAACCTGGCGGTTAAGGATTTCAATTCAAGATATCTTGGTCTTCTGACAGACCCCTGATTTTCTCACTATTTCTATTCCCATCAGCTCCCCTCTCGTTTTCATTCTAGGAGGTGTCAATACCCCTAAAGTTTCCAACAAAGGTACCAAAGACATTTTTGATCAGACAACTGAAGGGATCAGCAGTGCTCTGGTTCCTCTCCACCCCATGGCTGTGGTCAAACTCACAGCAAATTTATGCAGAATGAAATGAGACACATATGGATGAACAAGCATGAAAAATACCTCCCCCTAAGTGCTCCAAGTAAAGATTTCATTTTCACAGAGAACCATGTCTTAAATTAAACTTAGCTCATAGAATTTCATCACGTAGCATCCTGGATATCAAACTGCCCAAGCCAGAGGCTCTCTGCCCTGTTTAACCCTGACAAGCCTTTGCTCAGCTCCCAATTTAAATGCAAACTTGTATTTTTAATATTCACTTCTGCAGTTCATTTGTCCGTGGTGCACACTGAGTTTCCCTACAAATTTTGGTTTCCATCACTCTCACTGATGTTTTCAGATGGGCTTCCAGCCACTCCAACAGCATTTGGGAGCGTATTGGGCTTTCACTTTTTGTGAAAGGGATTTTATTTTGGGTTCATTTGTGTTTTGAGGGTTTTGGGGTGTTTTCTTGAGAGGCAACAGACCAATGACTGTTCCAGTGATGCTGTCACAAAAGTCATTGCTAACGTCCTGAACATAGAGACTGGAGGTTAAATGGCCAAAGTGATACTGCCAGAACTAAAGTAAACAAAACTGGGCACATTTTATTGAAAACTTTGGATAAACCATGCTCACCATCTTCATTTTAGCCCAGTTTTGCTGTTAGAAGGAGTTTTGGCTTCTGCTCTCAGCACCTCCATCCCTTCCCCAAGCAACCCTGATGTCCCCAGACTCAACATCGTGTCACTCACTCACTCTGGGCTCATCTCATTTCTCCTGCAGAAAAACCTCTCAGCCTTCCTGCGTTTCTAAGGCAGGAGGCACCTTGATGAAGATTTAAAACCCCTTTTTTTTTTTTGACATATGGATTTGCCTGAAATCCTATTTCTCCTGCATCCAGAGGCAGCCATTCCTCATTAGGGAAACCTGCCATACTGAGTACACTCATAGTTAAGGAACAAATCATAAAGCATCCCGAGTGCACTGGCCCTTCTGAGCTTCCCCTTGTCCTGCTTATATGGGATTTAATTAAATAATGCTTCATTGCACACTGTGAAACAATTATCAGGAAGACTTCCTTGTAATAAATATCTCTTTCAAAAATGAAGGATAAAATTTAGTCCCTGACCAACATAAAACCCTTCAGTGTATTGTTCTGGTACTGCTATTCATTGCTTGGGTTCTTTGCATCCATCCAGTACCTCCAGGATTCCTAAAGCACCCATTGCAGTGGCATCAAAGAATCCATAATTTGCAAAATAAACTTTGCATGCAATAAAACTATATGAATCATGTCATCTGCAACGAATGTACCAGGGATCTGCATTTCAGAGCTACTAAAAATTTACCTACTTCACACCTCACTTCTTTTTTGGTCATTTATTTTTACTTGCCTTTGTCTGAGGTTTCACGACTTCATTTTCTCTACAAGTTTCTGCTCCATCACACCATGTATGGAAGGGGAAAAACACCACCTCAAAGTTGTTTTTTTTTCATCTTTTTAGATAATCTGAGAGGAGTGAGGAAAAAATTAAGCAAAACCACAAGAAGTGATTTATCCTGAAGCATAAGAAAGAAACTCTGCTTCAAGTTTGAATCAAAAGTTTCAATCCCAAGACAGAGATTTTCATAAAGTTCCTGGTATCAAAAAATGCAAATAAATAAAAATTCCTAAATGTTTTTAAAGGGAAAAGAGCCTGGAGTAACATATTGCTAATTACCTGTAAATTCTTATCAAAAGGTTGCTCCTACGTGGAAGAAAAGGGAGGGGAACAACACAAATCATAAAACACCGATGATAATTCCTTAACCAATTTTCCTAACACCTGGAAAATTCTCCTATAGCTTATCTTGTTCTCATGTCTGAAAAAAAAAAAAATTAAAAAAAGTTTAAATGTAAGCTTTAGTGATAGTTATCACAAATTTCCATGGGATAATCACAGCATAAAACACTGTGCAAATGCACTGTAACTGTAAATTGTCAGTAATAACATAAAGCCAGCACTGGTTAATTATGGGCTGTATTTGATCCTTATGAAGCACTGTGCTTGCTTCACTTTGAGTCCATGTTGCCCAGACTGATTTTAGATGGGAAAGGTTCCTATCCCAGACACAAATTAATCATAATGAAGGATGTTGGGCTTTATTCTGGCAAAGCTTGCAACAGGCCAAGTTAAGAATTTCAACTTTACACAAAGTTAGAAATTGAGGAATAGGTCTTAGGGGAGGGGCACCAGGGTTGTTTTGTGTGTTGGGGATGGACTTCCCTTGGTTGATGCAATGATTGCTTCATAGAAAAACACTTCCAGAGATTTTTGTCTGTCTGTTTTACTTGAGGAAGCTCTGAACTGTGCCACTTACAGACACACCAGAGTACAACAGGACACAAAATCACAGAATCCTTTAGGTTCTAAAAGACCTTTGGGACAGTGGCATGAGACAGGACTGAGTGCAAATTAAAAATCTTGCTGCCCTGCCAAGCATTTTGCAGAGTAAATTCTGTGCAAGTAAAGCTGCATTTCTAAGCAGCAGCAGGCATTGAGCTTAAAAAAAATTACACCAGAAGCATTAAGTTCAGATGCCTTCCTTCTTTCCTTTCAAGCCAAGGTGTCATTATCAACAGTTTCATTTTCTCAGATTTGTGGGAAGGGCTCTACCATCTTTACCAGCAGTTTTCAGGAGCAAAAAGCCCCCAAAAGTCCTGCCACACCACCCCTCCGGACCAAAACAACATTTTTTCCTCTCCACTGGACAAGCTGATTGCTGTGTCCAGGTTCCACCCCCTGTCACACGCAGGGACACACGGGGTGGGAACCCAGGCTGCTCCAAACCCTGTCCCACCTGGCCTTGGACACTTCCAGGCATCCAGGGGCAGCCACAGCTGCTCTGGGAAATCTGTCCCAGGGCCTCACCACCTCACAGGGGAAAATCCCTTCCTAGCAGCCAATCTAAATCCACTCTAAGCCATCCCCCTTGTCCTGTCACTGCATGCTCTAATAAATGTTCTTTCCCCTTCTTTCTTGCCAGCTCCCCTCACACAGTGTGAGGCCTTAATTAGGTCACCCTTAAGCTTCTCTTTTCCAGGCTGGACAATCCCAATTCTCCCAGCCTTTCTCACGATATGAAACCACTGGAAGAGCACAGAGCAGAGCTGGTGCAGGGCAGGGTGGCACGGGGTGTCAGGGCAGAGGCACCAGCACCCTCCTTCCTCTCCATGGCGCCAAGGAGAGGCCAATGGACACTCCCAGACAGGCAGACAAGGCAATTAGCAAAGTGACAAAAGCCATTCCCAGCCTTTTGATGCAAAGTGCAATGACACCTGTGCAGCAAGAGCTGCCACAGGATGTTTTACATCATGTCACGATGATGTCACAAAACATACTGCAGCCTTTCAGATGATGAGCTGCATCCTCTTACACCACCAGGCCACAAACCATCTGAGCAGCCAGAGCTCATTTTGAATTAGTGTAACTGTTTGGAAAGGCAAACACAAAAACAAAAACAAGGGTGTGGAAAGGATAATATCAGTCATGCCCATATTATGGCCATCAAGAAAAATTACTGCAAGTGATCTGTGACACCTGAGTGGTGACTTTACAGGTTAGCAGCTGAGTTGTGGCAGGCTCCCAGGAGCCCCCTGGCAGGAATGTTGTCTTTCTGAAGAGTCAAAACTTCCAAGGTGTAACACAGCAAATAAGACACAGGTGTCTTCCAACAACCACAGGCAAGAGATGCTGAGCACACCTCGCTGCCAGACAGCTGGAGTACTACCAAGCATGCTGCTGTCATTCCCAGAAGTGCTCTCCTTGGAAGAGAATACCTCCAGGAATGTATATTAAAGGACTGGAAATGCTAATTTGCTGGCACAATTACTCTCAAGAAATCTCCTGCCAGTGGGGAAGAAAAAAAAAGACAAAAAAAATAGAAATGTGTGTCTTACTTTCCACCTAAACCCAAAATATGCTTTGGATTTTAATATTCTATTTTGTGGACTAAAAATAGCATTTCAGGTTACTCCAAGTTGCCACTTGTACCAGACACTCTGTGCACAAGAACCTATTTCATGTGCTCATTACTTTCTTCAGTGTGTGTTTGAGAAGCTGGTAAAACAAACTGCAACTGCTCTTAAAAAAAATATACACACTATTTTTTTTTCTCCTTTCTTCCTCATGCTGAAATAGCTAAGACTAATAATAATCTGGTTTCATTTGCAAATTGTATCTCCTTAGGCTGATCATACGATTCAGTGATTGCAAAACAGAGATTAAAAAAAAAAAAAAAAGTATTTTAGTTGCTAGAGTTATGAAAAATCAAGAAGTTACTTAACATCTGCAGCCAGAATTAAATATTTTAAGGTACACGACGTATCTGGGGAGAACACAACAGCTCCTTGGCTTGCTTGAACCCTGCTGCCAAAAGCTGAGCAGAGTTAGTCACAGGAGCAGTGACAGTGACACTGAGCGAGGGGGATTTCCTCACAGTCCTCGTGCAGGAAAGTGACCCACAGTGCTGTGCTGAAAGCACAATTTTGGGCTAATCCTGACCCTTGTTTGTCGACTCTGAGTGCAAAAGAGATGCTCATGCACTTGTATCAGGGAGGCTGGAAATACTGCTGTGCTTGGGAGAGGTGATTCCAGCAGAAAGAGCCCAGATGAAGTTACATCTCTGAGTTACAGGTGATCTCCAGAAAGGAAATGTGAGGATGTGCTCAGCTGACAAGCCAAGGGCATCCCACGCAGCGTTCATCGCACCCAGCACCCAGGCAAAGCCTCAGGAAAACAAAAATAAACCCCAAACCTCTTCCTGAAGTCCGTGCTTCAAAACCTCCCCTTTACATTTTCCCCCCACAGTTTTGCTGACACTAAATGAAGCCAACAACAGAGTCACTCACACCACCGAGCTCAGTCTGCATCATCCCCTGCCTTCTCCCTGCTGCAACGCTCCCTCTTCACTTTGTTATTTTGGGATTTTTTTCCATCAGCTGGTGTGCAATGATCCCAAAGTTTAACAAGCCCAAAAAAGCCAAATTCTCGTCTGCTTTCCCTGGAATTATTTGCTGGCCTTCCAAAAACCACCAGTATAGGAAGGTGAATCTTTTCATTTCAGGTACTAAAGGCTCCAGATACTGCAAAGCTGAGTAACAAATGCAGCTGACAAAACTATCAGTGGCTCTTTTGAGGTGAAAAATGGATTTCACAATTAAGAATCAATTAGATGCAACCCCACACTTCGATGAGGCAAAAATCCTTTATTTTCTAATAATTATTCATTGAGCACCTCCTGCATTGACCACACACTTAGTGCTGTCCACTATGCTTAATCATCTATTCAAAGGAAGTTTCTCTCCCTGATAAGGAGTCAGGGTGGGTTTTAATGGCACAAAACCGTGGTTCTGCAAGGTTTGCTGCCTGACTCTTGAACTCATGGTGGTTTGGTAACAGTAAAATCGAGGTTACAGACCCCAGGATGCACAAATCATAAATAATGGTGGAATTCCAGGAGTGTTTGGGTGGGAAGGGACCCTCAAGACAATCTCATTCCACCCTTTGCCATTGGCAGGGACACCTGCCATTGTCCCAGGTTGCTCCAAGCCCCATCCAGCCTGGCCTTGGACGCTTCCAGGGATCCAGGGACAGCCACAGCCTCTGTGCAGCCTGTGCCAGGGCCTGCCCACCCTCACAGGGAAGAATTTCCTGATGTTAGTTGTTGGTAGACAGTCTTTTCAACCACATTTAACACATAATCAGAGCCATTTTAGTTTACACATCACGCAGAAAGAAAAATGGGAAAAAAACCCAACAAACTTCTGCTTGTAGTACTGGATTAGCTGCAGTCAGGGGTTGTCCAGGATGGAGCAGATTTCATCATTCCCCTTTACTTGTGATGCTTGTTTGGGTTCTTAAAAAAAAAAAAAATAAAAAATAAAAAATAAAAAAAAAAAAGAAAAAGGAAATGGAAAGGGAAATAAAAGCTTTCCCATGGTGTCTCAAAGGTAGAGAAAGGAGAACTGAGCTAGAATGGGGCAGCTGGGGGCAAACACTGCTCCTGTGCTCTGTGGCAGGGCTGCTCTGCTGAACAGAACCACAGAAAGATTTGGGTGGGAGGGGACCCCTAAAGCTCATCTCATTCCACCCCTGCCAAGGGCAGGGACATTTGCACTATCCCAGGTTGTTCCAAGTCCCATTCACCCCAGCCTTGGACACTTCCAGATGAGTTAAAAGCAATTCTGGGGCCAGACTCATGTCCTGCCTGTGCATCTCAAACACACAAACACTCCACAGGCCATGGAACTGACACTTAGAGAAGCTTAGAGGTTTATACAATGCTCCAGAATATCTGCTGGATATAAATATAAATAAGCACTGCTGCTACAATTGCACTGTGGGACCATTTTGAGATGAGTAGGGTTATAATGCATCTGCAAAATCAATTTTTCTATCTTGATTTAAAAGCAATTTTTGTTACTTTGAAATTTTTATTTTGCTTTATTAACTCACCCCAACAGTTGAGAAAGCCCTTGGAATACACATATTTAAACATGCCTTTTGTGTTTGTCTCTGCAAAAGAAAAGTTAGTGCTGAATGTTGCCCTTGCCTGTGAACTGCACTTCTGGGGAGAAAATTCAGTCCCTTCCATTTGAGAAATGAAATTTGTTAAGTGCCTGTGCCACAAAGCAGCAATAAGACTGTTGGCAATTTGAAAGACCAAATTAAAAAGAAAAAAAAAAAAATAAAAAGCAAACAGCTGAGACACCGAGTCTAAAAATTATCTATGACACATGCATAGTAAAATGTTTTTACAAATTCTCCAAAGGATTTTTAATTATTACAGATTGTATTAATTAGGTAATTATGCAATAGATTGTTTTGGAACCATTCCAATCTATTATGTATGCAATATTATGTATACATGTTTTTTTTTAAGAACTGTCCTGCTTTGTAAAGCTTAGCTCCAGCCTGATCCTCAGAGGGGCTACAGGGGTGAAAAAAGCCCAATATCTGCCAGGGTGGACACTGCCTTGGAAGTAGAATAAGAAGTGTCCTGAAGGAAAAGAAGCAAAGAATTTTTTAAAAAATGTTAAGCTACAAAATATTATCTTTAATGAGCATCTGAGGATTAATGACCATCTGGGAAGGGCTGATGGCTCCAAGTGCAGCTCAGGGCCATTAGCTCCAACTCCTCGTTAAAAGGTGCTTAAGGGGGGTTATGTGCAGCACTATCCAGGTAAGAGGAGTTCCTGGGCAGTAAAAAGCTCAAATAATTGTTTCAAATAACAATATGGAATTATTTCCATATTTTGGACTAGAATTCCCACCAAAATATTTACAAAAGATAAAAGGAGAAATTGGCAACACTTTTTTTTTTTTTTCTTTTTCCTCCCCACTTCTCTCTCCTTCCACTTTGTGATCTCCGATTTGAATCAACAAAAATGGTATCATGGAATGCTTTGGGTCAGAAAGGACCTTAAGGATCACCTCATCCCACACCTTTTGCTATCCCAGGTTCCTCCAAGCCCCATCCAACCTGGCCTTGAACAATTCCAGGGATGGAGCAGACACAGCTTCTCTGGGAAACCTGTGCCTGTAAACAAAACTTGAAATAACCTTTAGAGCAAACCAAGTAGTCATCATTTCTAAATCAGTTTCTTCAGCTTTTAATCACTCAGAAAAGACTCAGAAATCTCTCAGGAAAGTCTCCTCTTCTTGCCCCTGCCAAAGTCACACAGGTAAGTTTTACTATCTGTGCTAATGAAACACAAACACAAAGCCCTCCCATATTTGGAGAGGAACAAGGTGAATGTGCACCAAGGTCTTTAGTTGACAAATGCACATTCCCAAAGTCCATATGAAATTACAACAAGACTTCTCAGCCTCACTGTGACAGGATTTGTACCTGCTTTGTTCCCTTTCTCTGCCTCTGTCCTCACCAGAACTCATTTTGTGAGACTACATCACTGTTTGAAAAGATTGTCTTCAGGTAAAAAAAAAAAAAACAAGAAACCAAAAAAAACCAAGACAACAAAACAAACAAAAAAACCCTAAACACACCCAAATGACCAAACCAACAAAAAAAAAAAAAAAAAAAAAAAAAAAAAAAAAAAAAAAAAAAAAGACTCAGACAACCAAGAAACCCACAGTAGGAATGAACAGTAAAATACAAAAAAAAAAAAAAAAAGAAAAAAAGAAAAAAAAGAAAGTATTTTAACATTTCCCATGGCTCTTGTACATGCAAGGCTCCATTCCTCCACTGTCTCTGCTGGTCAGAAGATAAAGCCATCCTTGTCATCTTCTGCTAATACTAAGAAAGGCAGCAAGAAATGAAAAATCAAGTCCCTGTCATATTCCATCGAGCACGCTGGCTAGATACGGATGTCTCGCCCCCATTTACAATCTGAACCAAAAGATTTGAAGCCAAGAAAGCAGCTGGCACAATAAAAACAGTAAAAGCTCTAGCTGGCACCTCATGCTGACAATGACTAGCCAAATCTCCATGGGGAAAAATGCCAATATAGATTTCTGTGACAAAAACAACAAAATAGATTTTTGTCAATGTACATAGATTTGACAGGAAGTCAGACAAATCTATCAATAATGAGTGACATATATCTGCAATATTCCCAAACAAAATGGTACATTTGAAGACAAACTGAGAAAATAACTAATTGTGTTACGTGTGACACAGATTCATCTGGACTTTTTGATCACAACACTGTAATTCATTAATGCAGGTTAATTCCCAGTTTTCCTGGGAAGAACTGACCAGATACACAGACATATTTCTAAGTGCTTTCTCAAACAACCTTTAAAACATTTCAGAGTGGGACAAATTAGTTCTGAGGATCTTGCAGCTCAAAATCAAACCTTTATGAGACAGAAACCTGAATTTCCCTCTCTGGAGCAAACTTTTAAACCATTATCTTTAGGTCCACACTTGGAAATAAGATACAATATTGAAAAGTAAATGCTGGACAGTTGTTTTACAGTATTTTTCCTGAGAGAACACCTTGCGTTATGCAAACAAACGTATTGCCACTGTTCTTCTGTCACCAAATAAAACTTGCAAGGAATTATTATTTAACTGCCAGGTGCCTTCTGTGCTACATCTACATGGAGACCATGAGAACCAAGCGTCCAAGCTTTTGGGAAGACTTCAGTCCTGTTAAAACTTCAGGTTTAGGAAAGGGGGAATGACTAAGGAGGCTAAGGAGGGGAGGAAATGACTATTTAATGAACCCCATATTGGAAAAACTGAATTTAACAACATCTGTATATTCCAAGCCAAGCCTCTTATCACACACAGCACCTTAGTGAATACATGGGGATGAATTATTTATCCAAGATCTCCAGGTACACATAAACTTTACCCAACCTTTGGGACAGGTTCTGACAGAGCTGGGAAGATGCAATTGGGTTCAGAAGCCACAGGGAATTGCCTAAAGTGTGTGTCTAGCAAGACAGCTCTGCAAACAGATGGCAAGACCCAGATAGAAAATGCTTTTTAAGTGAAAAGTCAGAAACTCATGAAGAAAAAAAAAAAAAAAAGTCTTGCTCATAGCAAATTCTATAGAGTCTTCAAAAACATCTGAAGTAGTTGTTATACATAAATGAAGGAGAAGAGCCAAACTCGGCTTGACTCAGAAGTGTATCCAACACTGTGCTCTGATTCACCAGGAGGTGTGCACTGCCCTCAATTTCAGCAGAAATTATAACAATAGAAAAGCTGTGACATCCACTGCATCTCAGATATTTATTCCATCAAAACTCTGAAGATTTGAGAAGTCCCTTTCCATGGACAGTTTGCCTACTGATGGAGAGGAGCACAGCACCTGCCATCCTTGTATCCCAGAAACTCCCAGGTCAACAACTAAACCATGGCCAGAGAACCTCAGAGAGGCTCCCTGAAATCTACAGCTCTTCTGCAATAATTTATTAATACAGAACATTCCTTTTTACACTCATGATATTCACAGTCTGAACCTATTTGGTAAATTTAAGGAGGGACCGTAAGTAATAAAACCAGGATGTGACAGCACCACGCAGCAAGAATTTTGGAGGAAATAAACACCAATAGCTGAGCCATTTCCAGCCAATTCTGTGTTTTGATTTGAACAAGCAAAGGGCCTTTGAAGAGATTTCCCCAGGCCCCAAGGGTCTGGCTGGTGGATGGGAGCAATGGTGGATGCTGTAAGTAATGGCCCTCAGACCAGCCCTGGATGGAGCCACAATTTTTCTTTGAAAGTTAACAGAGGCACAGCCAGACCCAGCCCATGATGGCATCTTCAAAATCTACAGAGAACCACTGCAAAAATAAATGTGGTCAAGACCATTCCTTTCTCTAGGAGTGTTACCTACTTCATTTTTTTTTACCTTTTTATTCTAGTGGCCTTATCCAAAAAAAAAAAAAAAAAAAAAAAAAGAAGAATCTGTAGTTTTGAATCCATTCAGTTCTGTAAGGTAATTTCCTCTTCAAAATGAAAAACGGAAAAGAAGTAGGTAATGCTTTAATTTGTTATTAGGAGTAATTACTGTCTGGCCTCGAGGGGTTACTTGTACATTGGTTTTAACAAGAAACCCATTTAACATATATTTATCTTTGTAAATTGTCCTGAATGATCAGCAAATACCTAATCATCTGCAAAAAGCTGTTTAAAACATCCTTACCCTGATAACAGGAAATTATAACCTATGAGACCAAAGAAGCTGAAGTGGTGGTTTAAATCATGATAGACATTTGCAAGGAGGCAAGAAATGGGTGTTTTCATATGTTTGCTTTGAATCTTTTCCTTTGCTGATGAACACATCAGGACAGACCCTCTGTGTTCCTCCCATGCTTGGGAAAGGCAAGATCCAGCATCTGATGAGTCCTGAAGTCCTTGAGGGGAGAAAATTTCATGTGCTGAACCACCCAAGCAAAGCACGAGCCACTGGTGTGAATGTTGAGAGAAATCCATGCCAGGGTTAGACCTTATTTGAGGCTCAAGGATGCTGCAGATGAGCAAAAATGCAAAGAAAATTCCAATACCTGAAGAGCGAAATGACCTACTCAAGACTTCTTTTGCTCCAAACAATTGCAAATTGTATTTATTTATTGAAGGCCCTGTGACATGGTTGGAGATAAAAACAGACTAAAACTGGACCTCACAGCTTTGCTTTGATCCGTGAGAACAGGCGTGCCTGTCACATCATTCCTCTGCCCTCCTTCTTCTGCTCATGTGAGCAGACAGGGCATGGAAAAACACAGTAATTTTCCTCTCTAGGGACTGCATAGCTCAAGGGATTGGTAATAGGACACAAGCCTCTCAGCCCTAAATCAATTACTCAGAATTGACTCAGGTTGTTAGTGACTGAGTTTGTTTGTTTGGCTGCACGAAATACATAAAATATTTTCACTCTCACACTGAATGTTGGGTTTGGCTCAGTGCAGAGCAGAGAGGTGGATGGACACCTTCCCACCTTTTCCTACTTTCAGTGTCTACTGAAACCAAAATCAAGAACCAAATGTGCCAATGATCCTTACAGTTTTCATACAGCTAAGAGTTCTCTCACACTCTGACAAAACATTCTCACACAAGTTTCTTTACCACATCTCTAAAGTTAAACAAGCTCACTCAAGTTTTTGACTACAAAACCCCTCAGATGAGTAGACTGTTTCAAGAAAATTTCAGCAAATCTGCTTCCAGAGCTCTTTGTTAATTAGGAAACAGTGGAGGTTTTTTTGCTCTAACAAAAGTAAATATAATTTTACACAAGCATAACTTCCCTCTCAAGAGGCTTAAGAGATTCCATAACTCCATAATAATTCATATAAACTTTATAATGAGCCAGTAAATATCCAAGTGCAGGTAGTATTCAAGATTCATCTAACAATAATCACCAACCCCATGATGCTGAGCTGACCATGGATACAGAACAGGAGGATAAAAGGGCTGAATACTTGAAGGGAAAAACTCCCATGAGAGTTACCAACAAATACCAGGCATTTCTTTATACATTTTTTTTTTTTCCTCCTTGCAGACCCAGAGAATTACCAGGAAGCATAAAAGCATGCGAAAATGTGTAAAACAAACACAGAAAGTTTTCAAAACTTTCAGAAACCTCAGAAAAGTTTATGTTTGGTTTGAGGAATGCAGAAAAAAAGAAAATAAAAAAAGAAAGGGAAGAACAGTTCTGGTTTTTCATTTTATCTAAAGTGGTTCAGCCACCCTGATTAATTCACAGGAGTGTGCTCTGTGTGGACACTTGGTAGACAAAGGTTTTCATCACAAAAGTGGATGTTCAGAAACAAAAAATAACAAAAAAATACCAAAACAAGATCAAGAAAAAAGCAAACAAGACCCACCTAATAACAAAAAAACCCCCCTCCAAATGATGATTTTTTTTTTTTTTATGCACCTAAGTCACACAGGACTGAAAACTGAGACCCCTGTGTATTTATTCCAAGCTCAAGACCCCAGATTTTCCATAAGAACACGATTATTTAGGAGCTTGGTCTGCAGAGGAGCAGTGTGAAGAGCAGCAGTGGTGTCTGGAGCAAGGCTCAGGGGATGAGGGAGCAGAGCTGACGTTCTGCCTTGGCATGGGAGAACAGACACCTGAAATCCAGATCACCCTCTGGGCCCAGAGCCTGCTTCATCACAGAATTATTAAATTCTGCCCACCAGAATGCAGACAGGAACCTGTTAAATATCTCTGTTGCTCACAGAACTGCATGAGGGACCATAAACAATACATATATATATTTAGCTTAACAGATAAAAAGATCTTTTTCTGTAGTACAGACACTGTTTCCAATTTTTTAAACAGAGCCATAGATGCACAAACACATGCAGACAGCAGACCTTTTAGATAAAATATATTTAATACTTGTAAAATCTGTGTCTTGCTTCCCTGCTTTCCAGGGCAGATCTGCACAACCAGGAAAATGCCAGGCCTGAATTAACTCAGCAGCAAAACAGAGAAAACTCAGGTGAAAGTTGGTTTTAGGGGAAAGTTGGTGTCTGGGACCCAAAATCAGGTGATGAAACCTGAGTGTGGAGTGGCATCTCAGGTAAATGGATCCAGGTGAGCGCCCCAGGCAGGGATGGGAGTGAAAGGTTGGGTGCAAGATGTTGGGCAGCAGGGACAGTAAGGGAATTTATTAACAGGAATTACAAGAACTGGCCATAGTTTTAACAGCCTTTTCCACCCAATTCAAACTTTTCCAGAGCCTTTCAAAGTGCTGCTTTAAAGGCTTTAAAGGCTCAGTGAGGTGCAGGGGCCCACAAAAACCCTTTAGAGATTAACACAGCTGGTGAGTTTGCAGCACAGCCAGGTTAACTCTTGTATACCTCAAGAAATCAACGAGGAGCTTGCAGAAATATTTTGGGGGGATTAGAAATAGCAAAAATCTTAGTTTTGGAGAGCTGATAGGATGGCCAGCACCTTGTAATTTCCATAGTCAGGATTTTCTTCAGCTCTGAGGCAGGGGCTGAGCAGGTTCTGAGAAGTCCAGAGCTCCAAGAGAGTTTGGACAATGCTCTCAAGCACTGGCTGGGGTTGTTGGGGTGTCAGTGCAGGGCCAGGAACTGGACTTGGATGATCCCAGAGGGTCCCTTCCAACTCAGGATATTCCCTGACTCTGATTCCCTGCTGAGGACCAACCTCACCATCTGACAGCCACATTTTGAGGTCCATCTCAGGGCTGTGCCCACTCCCTACATCAGCTCCTGCCCAGCTGCATTCATGTGTGGCAATTATTTTAAAGGATTTCTGGTGAGGCTTGCTTTCACAACATGGGACTTGCAGGAATGACATTCCAAGCTTTTATTTACTTCTTTATTTGCCAGACCCTTAACGTTCTCCCTCTGTAGCTTTTCTGGCACACAGATTTATGGCACTGTCTAAAAGTCTAATGCTTTTCTTTGAATATACTTGTGGACATTTCTGATCTTACTTTAATTGGGCATGCTTTAGGCTCACATAAAATATTAACATCTCAGCCAATGAAAGTCAGTGCCCAAAGCTCAGATGGTTCTAAAATTAATATAACCTTGTTTCTTGCTCACAGAAGCCACAAAAGATCAATTCCAGAATATTTTTTTCCAATATCTGATAGCTCATTTTATCTGGGCGAAACATGCCTGTTTCATGACCTTCTGGACATGCTGTGATGCACATCTATTGTTTGTGGAGCTGCAATAAGGACAGAGTGAAGCTTTTGATGCAAAGATTGTTTGGGGAGAGTTTGATTATTCCTTCAGTTGACTTATCTTAGGTACACACACCTAATGATTTTTCCATCTCAGAAATCAACAAGTCTATTATTATTTTAAAAGTTAAATAATGTTGATATAACTCTTTGTTTATTAGCTTGGGTTCCCTCAGCAGGAGCATTTAAACTCCAGCATAGAAGGAAAGGCTGTGGGAGCTGGGGATGCTCAGTCTGGAGAGGAGAGGGGACCTCATCCCTGTCTGTCCCTGTCTGCTGGGAGACTCCAAGCAGAGCCCAGAAGTTCCTGAACCAGGAACTGACCCCAGGAGGTTCCACCTGGACAGGAGGAAGAACTCTCCTGGGCAGTGACTGAGCCCTGAACAGATTGTTCAGAGCAGCTGTGGAGCCTCCCTCACTGGGGACATCCCAGAGCCATCTGGGCACAATCCTGTGCCATTGATCTGGGATGGCCCTGCTGGAGCAGGGGGGTGGGACCAGATATTCACTGAGGCCCCTTCCAGCCTGGCCCCTCCTGGGATTCCCACTGCCCCACAACAAACCCACACACAAGAGCAGGTTAAGGAACCCCCATTTAGAAACTTACAGCTTCCTAACACTGACAAGCCCGGGATTAAAATTCAGCAGGATGACCATGTGATGGCAGAGCTGCTGCAGGAGCTCGGCCAGATCCCTGGGCAGTGAGGATTGACTCCAGCTGGGATGGCTCCAGCACAAGGACCAGGATGCCTGGAGTGACCCATTGCAGTGAGGGACACTGGGGATGTCAAGGCTGCACAGAGTTCTGCAATTCATTTCTGCCTTAATTATACTAAGTTTTGCCTTTACTGCTTTGACACTTCTGCAAAGACAAAAAAATCAGTGCATTGTTTCTAAAGAGAGGTACTGAGGTGCAATAAAACAGGTTTGATATCGTGGCCAGGTTGGATGGAGCCTGGAGCTGCCTGGTCTCATGGGAGGTGTTGGGCTGAGTCTTGAAGGCACATTCCAACCAAAACAATTCTAAAATTCTGTGATTGCTTTTCACTAAAATCAGCCATGTTTTTCCTAATTTCCAGCAGTACTTGAAGCAAACAGTCACTTGTAGGTAATGGTGGTTTTCCCTGTAACACGCTCTGATTCAGAGCAGAATCCAACCACTTCCAACACTGAAGGAGTCAGATGTTTGCCACATGATAAACACCATCAATTCCCAGAGCAACCACAACTGAAGGCACAGCCTGAAGAGGCTGGGGAATGTACTTCCCTGGATCTCAGGACAGGTTGGGAATTGTACTTCCCTGGATTTCAATATTTTCCAAAACAAGGATGCACAATGTACTTAAAACTATCTCCGTTCCTAACAGTACCACCACGTGGGTCCTCTTTGGCAACTGAGTAACAGAAATTAATTAACCTTTATATTTGCTTGAAATGCATTTCCTTACTTCTCCTCTATTTTGATAGGTTTATCTTTCAAAACAGAGATAGCCAAGTTCAGAAAACAAAGTATTCTAAGTAAAATATCTTTCCTTTTCGTTTGGGATTTTTGGGGGCATGGGGTAGCTGTAATTTCTTTGTAGGAAACAGGGCTTTTCCTAAAAAGAAAGAAAGAAAGAAGTTGCTGGGGAAAAAAAAAAAAAAAAAAAGGAAAAGATAATTTTTATCTGTAATAGGAATGAGAACTCGGTAATATTTTTATTGTTATTTTTAATTTCCTCCATCTGAATCCACTCTGGGAATAACATTCAAAACACGAGAACATTAATCATGTAAACTTCTGTTAACTCCTGACACCTCTCTTGTCCTCCCATACCACAAAAACCCCTCAAAATAAACAAGAAATTAAGTTCTGACCCCTCGGGAGACCTCCCAAACTCCTCTGGAGGTTTTGCCATGGCTATTCATTTCACACAGAAAGTTCTGGGATGCCTTTCTGATGGCTCCAGCGTGTAACCCCGAGACAGATAAGCTCAGAGCCGGGGAACCGAGTCCAAGTCAGGAATTTATGGGAAAGCATGTGGAGCAGATGGTGGAGGAATGAGAGAGGAAAGGAGACACAGCTGAGAGAGAGTGAGTGTTGAGACTGTGTCAGATGGGAGAAGGAGGAAAATTATGCTGATCTAGAAATGTGCGGTGGAACTCTTCGCTGTTGGATTAGTGAATAACCAGGAAAAGGCATCTTTTTTCCTTCAGGTATTCCAGGGGTATTCCAGGGCTTCCACCTCCACCAGGTGCTTGCAGGTATCACTGAAACCCTCACTGCACCCCAGACAGGGGAAAAACTCCATTATTGGCCTTTTATTGATCCTGCAGCCTTCCCATCCAGTGCCTCCAAATCTCACACTTCAGGAAAGGCTCAGTCCAGCTCTCCCTGACTGGGACCTTTAACTTAGTTTTCTCCACCCACTGAACTCCCACCAGCATGGTTTAAAAGTCAGTTTTCAAAGAAATTTTCAATCTCTGTTATTACTGCAGAAAAAAAAAGTAGCATATCCTATAAAATAGCTCCAAAATGTAATTATAGTAATTTTTAATGATGGTAAGTGAAACGTTAGATTCCCTCATGTCTCAGTATATCTGCTGTATAAAAAAGTTATTCTTGTTTGAATAGCTTTGAAATTATTACCTTTGGTTTGCAAGTTTGGGTATTAGGCATAGATTTTATTTTCAGCTCTTACAGCACAACCTGACCTGAAATGAATATATAATATTTGAAAGGAGAAAAAATAAAAACAAATGAAAGGTTGCTACTATAAGACTTTTAAAAAGTATGTCTGCTTGTCCATTTTGTATTGTGAGCTAATCTAGAAGCCTGAATTCACTGAAGAAATTTCCTTTTTAAACTGGAGACTGCATAGGAGGCCACGTTGTGCAGGTTAAGAAGAGAAGAGAAGCCTTTACACTTCACCCCCAAATACACAGCCCCCAGGCAATCAATTCCCCCCACGGGCAGGAATCCTGGAGCTCCCCACCACCAGGGACACCCCAAAAGCACAGCCAGGTAACTCTGATGCCAAATTCCCTTCTCTAACTTTCCACCCTCCGCCTGGTGCCAAGGAAGAGCCAAAGTCTTGCTGCCGGCAACAAAACGTTCCCCAGGGCCAGGGCCAGATTTCCAGGCAGCATTCCAGGCTGTCCCAGCACAGCCTGGCAGAACCCAAAGGGATCCCAGCCCTCAGTGACGCCGCTGTCTCTGCTATTAAGCTCAAGATCCAAGTGACAGAAGTGTCCCCATTCCCACCCACCACTGCCTGGCTCTGGGACAGGCTGTCCCACAGCACCAGGGCACTGGAGAACACCAACACCACGACCCTGCAGGCTGAGATCTCATGGAAAAAAAAAAAAACAAACCAAGCTGGAGAGCTCATTTGGAAAACTCCTGGAGCTGGAGAGCATTGGAACTGACCACGCTGCTCTGAGAAACGTTCGCAGCCTGGAAAGGTGTTTTCTCTGTGACACCACCTTGAATTCAGGCTGCGTGCCACCACAGGGCTGCTCTGCTCTTCAGGGGCAGGTTTTTGATGGTTAGTGCAGGGCCTGAGGGCACAGAGCAGCTTTACCTTCACAAGAGTGATTTTTGGCACCAAAATATTTGCTTTGAATCTGGCACTGATCACCACGAGTATCCTGGGCTTACCTTAGAATTCCTTCCAGCCAGGTGAAAGCAAGCAGGCTTCCTGCTATCATTTCCCTACACCTCTGGCCAGAATAAAAATACTAAAAACACCCCTAAAATTACAAATAAACACATTCCACCTGTGACTCCAGTGTTGCTAAACCCGCTTGGTTTCCACGATTGGCTGAATCAGAAGGATTCCAACCAAAAAGAAGTGAGGAGTTGAAGCAGCACAGCTTGATCCCAGTCTGAAGGTTGGTGCTGACCACACATTTACACCCCATGCAGGCAGAGATTCCGGGATGGAAGCTGTCATCCACAAAGGCCAGACACCACATCATCCAGGACACCTGCCAGTTATTCCTCATGATCCAACATGATTTTCTGGGCATATTAGAGAACACCAGGACTGCAATTCCCCTAAAAAGTCCCAATATAATAAAATAGAGTGCTTAAAAGGGACAAATCAGCAACAAATCAAAAAAGCTCACAAACAGCAGTCTGTTTTTAAATTCAATTTTTAAGCTTCTGAAGCCTCAACTCAACATCGAGCAGAAATTTATTTTTTTGGGAAGCAACTTTTTAGCTTTCTGCCCTGCCATTGAAGCACTTCAATTTCAGAGCCCAAACAAGAGGCAAAATTTTATTTTTTTTTAATAGCAAGATCAGAATGGAAAAATAAGCAACCAAACACACCCCCCTTCAAAATCCTTTATAAATGTTAAAGAAAATTTCCACATGAATGAAAAATTCATTTGCATTTTGGAAACACAGTTTTCTCATGCCTTTTTTTGGGGCAATCCAATTTGCCCATTCCTTATTCAATTTTGGTTTTAGCCTAAAAAACCAAAAGGTAGTGGCCACATCTGGGGCTGTGCCAGCCCACTCAAGTGCATGGTCTGAGAGGGTGATGACGAATGGTGGAGGGGTGGTGAGGGACAAGGGGAGTTTTTCTTCTGACCATGAGACAAAATTAAGTTGTAAAGTGTTTTCCTTCAGGAAAAGCAACTCTGACACCTGTAAAATATCAGTTTTAAATTCAATTTGAAGTGTGAGTTCTACTCTTCAGACATGGACTAGAAGACAATGATAGAAGGGAAGATTTTTGCCTTTTTACTCCAAAAGAAAGGTGCTAGAGTCTAGGATCCAGCCATGCTGAGGATACAGCACCAAAGATAAGGATCATCCCCTGAAGGACAATGTCAACACAAAAACAGATGGAATAATAATAATTTGCCATGGAGAAATCAGATTTAAAATAGACACGAAGATGTGTACTAGAGAGTAAAAGGCTGGAACAATAAGGGGTAAGTTTGGCTCTCTTAGTCTTAAAATGGATTTTAAAAAGCTGAGGAAATGGATAAGAACAGGTGGTTGAAATAACTCAAGAAGTTTTTTCTGTACATATTCACAAATTTGTGAAATATTCCAAATATTTTCACAGTAGAGACAGGACAAGGGGAAATGGTTTTAAACTGGCAGAGGTAGGTTTAGATTAGAGATTAGAGAAAATTCCTGGCTGTGAGCGTGGGCAGGCCCTGCCACAGAGTGCCCAGAGAAGCTGTGGCTGCCCCTGGATCCCTGGAAGTGTCCAAGGCTGGGCTGGACAGGGTTTGGAACAACCTGGGATAGCAGGAGGTGTCACTGTCCATGGCAGAGGGTGGAAGAAGATGGACTTTGAGGTTCCTTCCCACCCAAACTGTTCTGAGATTCCAGATTTCCAAGACATGTTCAATACTAACCCAAAGTATTGGTTTTTTTGCTCCCTACTTCTGTTCATATTTGCTTCCATGAGCTGCTATTTTCTCATTATCTCATATTTTAGTTTAAAACCAGTGTTGCTGGGGAAGGGTCATCATCAACTTATCTATTTATATGTTACAGTATCCATCTATGGGGTCCCCTGTAAATAATTAAAAATAGCAATAGACATAATGGCTTTTTAAGAGCACAAATGAAGACATATTCAGTCTTTAAGACCATACAATTTGTATAAAAACAGAGCACCCAGTTTTAAGGATTGGGCTGTTCCAGGTCTGCAGGAAGGCTCTTAAAGGAAAATTATAAAAAGAGCATAAGGGATTTCAAGGAAGACAGTGAGGTTGTGAAGCAAACCATTTCTGACTCTACAGATAGGTGGTTGGAAAATAAAATGGGAAAGAAACCAGAAAATTAAATAAAAATCAGTCTCCCATTTGTCCCTACTATTTAGACCAATGAGTAATAATGTTACCCTAAATTACTCGTTTATCAGAGTGTGATCTTCTCAGAAGATAGAGAGGGCAAATATTTCTATTTACATGGTGAACTTAGAAGTGTGCTGCTAAATTACCTTGCTAGTTTTTTTTCTTATTTTAATCAGTTTATAGCACAACTACTTCTGAAGTTATATATTTGTTTGTCCCTTCTGTCATTTTTTCACAGGTCATTTCCTTAAACTGGGAGTGAAATCACTGGTATGAGTGGTGCATTTTCTAATGATGCCATTGGTTGTAAAGGATGAACAAGCCAAGTGAGCCAAAAGTCAGACAGACATTTTTGAAACCATTTCTTTCAAAAGCAGCACGGATCACATACCTTACTCTTTACAAACCAGGAGATTTTAATAATTTATTTCCCCAAGGGGGTTTATGACCCCAGAGATAACAAATTTAGCTGTCTAATTATTAAAGTGCTTAAGTCTAGGAATAGATGATTTTTCTAACATTCCAATCGTTATCCTCATCAACACATCAGGGCTAAGATTTAACACACTCGTTGTGGCAAAGCCCTGCTGAAAAGCACTGACTGAGGCTGCTGAAGCACTTCAGAGCAGTCATAACACAGTACAGTAACAGCAATAATCATACTCTTATTTTAATTGTATCCATCTGAGTTACAGTCCAACACAGAACAGTCCACATTAGCAGTGCTGAGCTGCTTTGAGCTATTAATGTCATATTCCACCGTGGGGGATTTCAGGGGCTTGTAACTTTTTCTTCTAAATGTACCAGATTGTTAAAATTCATTGTTACGTGTTTATCTGCAAGTAAATAATAAAGGGACTGAGAGTTTTTAAAAAACAATTTTAGCCATTAGTGAGATAGTCTGGTTGATGTTTAACAGATCCTGTTATAATCCTTCCTGTGTCAGAAATTACAGCTAATGCTAAATAAGAAAGCTCAGAGTTTCACAAGCTGCCGAGTGCCCTGCCTTTAACAGTCCCCACATGTCTCAGCAAGATGAGTAATTGTCCATCAGCCTATGGTTCATTAGGGATCAGAAATCAATTGAGTGGGAGGGCTCAGCATAGCAGGTTATACAAACCTTGGCTGTGCTGGATTCCTGATGAATAGAGTAGTTGGGAAAGGGAAACTTTAATCTGATGGCTCCGAGGTAGTTAGGCTACTGACAGCCATGCAGTGCAAGGCTAATTGGGCTGGCAAGGAACAGAGGTAGAGGACAGGGTCCAAGCAGAGAATCAAATGCTCCTTTGGAGCTCCAGGGCCAGCAGAAAGCTTGTCTGGGAGGATGACCTACTGTATAAATGAAAGGCTCACAAAAATTAACCAAGTAGAGAAATGCTCCTTAGACGAAAAAACATGTTTTATGGCCGCGGTTAAAAGTGTGCTGCTGCAAATAGCGGCTCTGTGTGTCACAGGCCAGTTTCAGCCTGGATTTTTATCACCTATTAAAATTAAAATTCTTTTGGCTGAATCCTCTCTCTCTCCACGGATGCTGTTTCCTCCTCACATTCTCCCTCCACAGCTCTGCTGTTTTGGAAAGGTAATGAATTATCAAACCGATAGCATTTCTTCCCTTTTCCAGGATTCACAGCTCCTTCCCATTACCTCCCTAAAAGCAGGATTTTGCTGTAGCTACCCAAACACAGGAACTGTGAGAAAAGTTCAGCATCCATTTCACTGCTCCATTCTGTACAAAAGAAATTATGGAACAGACAAGTATTATAACAAGACAACAATTAAGAAAGATATTTGGGGAGAGCAGTGATCTTCAGTAACAGATGAGCTCTCCTCCTGGTGCCAAAAATACTTGATTTATACTCCTTCAGCAGAATGAATAGGGTGAACTAAAGTGTCTACATCTGCTCAAGACTGCATGGCTTTAATCGCTGCTGGCCTTAGTGGTCTGCATATGCTTGCAGAAATTCTTACAATGAGATGAATAAATACATGAAAGCATTTGCCCGCATGACGGCACAAAGCAGAGGTTCTGAATAATGATGGATGAACCTCAGAGGAGATCATAGGTTCCATTTAGCTGAGTGCTGGTGCATTAGGGTAAGAGCCCTAACTACATCAACCACTTAAGCCTGCACAAGTGGGCTGCAAACTGATGCAGGAACTACAGCTCTGCCACTCCTGCCTGAGTTTGGGTGAGAATAACAGGGCACCAACTTTGCTCATGCAGAGACAAGGCCAGCAACAATAGGATTTTAAGAAGTACCTCCAAGCAAAAAAAAAAAAGAAAAAAATCTCAGGGAGAGTAGAAGAAACTCGGGAAAGTTGTTGTACAGCTATACATGACTCTGGAAGTTCAGGTATTTCCAGTGAAGCTCTCTCTGTGGGCTTGAGGAGAGCTTTGGGGAATGTGGTTCCCAGCACTATGGAGCAAGGAGCCTGGTTTCTTCATGCTGTCACCATGAAATGCTGATTTCCTGCCATGGAATATGGGAAAGGGGCAAGTGCAGCCATATGAGGATATGAGGCCCTGGCACAGGACACCAGAGAAGCTGTGGCTGCCCCTGGATCCCTGGAAATGTCCAAGGCCAGATTGGACAGGGCTTGGAACAACCTGGGATATTGAAAGGTATCCCTGCCCGTGGCAGGGGTGGAATAAGATGATCTTCAAGGTCATTTCCAACCCAAACCATTCCATGATTCTGAACTTTTTCCCAATGAAGATGAAGATCTTCTGAAATTGCTTTTGTGGAGCTCCCAGATGAGCTCAAAAGCAGCGACTTGTAACTCTTTCTAAAGGAAGTTTAATGAGTGGAATTTACCACTTTGAGGCTGCAAGTATCCTGCTTCCATATGGGACACAGCCAGGAACTTGTTGATGATTGCTCCACTCCTTTGAACTCATACTCCAAGCCTACAGCATCTTCCCTTTCTTTGAAAAATATTATGTGATTTACTCATATGAAAGGTCCTACTACATCCTGATTTGCAGAACTAAGTTCAGAGCTTGCATCCAAGGGTACTAGAATATTTACAAAGCCTCCCTATGATTTCAGCAAGCTCTGGATCTGGCTTTATATGGGCTGTATCTTTATTACCCAAGCACATACAAGAGTAGGTAGATTTTTAAGACCTTGTGTAGACAGCTGTGATGACAAAAAATGAGTCACATACAGTGTCTTTCAAGCAATTACTCAGATTTTCCTTTTCTCATTCTTAAGAAAAAAATATAAATTTTAAAGAACTAGAAGTAGTATAACATTAATTTAGTTTTGTTGCCCATAAAGAAGAATTTTCCGGTTTCTATAAGTTTTCTTTGAAGTGACTCTTGGTAAAGACATGAGTACAAGAGGCTAAGAGGCTGGAATGTTCACTTCAGCACAGCCCAAACCTAGAGCTAGACAAAGACATTCCTGGTATTTAACTTTTTTTTTTTTTTTTTTTTTTTTTTTTTTTTTTTTTTTTTTTTTTTTATGTGTGTGTGTGTAAAGTTGTTGTTTTGAAACTTCCATTTTTATGTGAAGCTTCATAACATCCTGAGTCAAAGCAATAAATGCAGCACATTTTCTGGGTCACAACACTCCCATCCCCTTCAAGAAATCATGCCAAATAGCAGTGTCTGTATTCACTCAAAATAATACTTCCTCTAAAAATGCATGACATCTTATATGATTTACATCATGTTATGTTGCGGATTAGGTTAATGACTTCTTGTGCTTCTGTGAACCACTCAAAGTACCATGGCCCAGATTATTATTTTATATAAAATATAAATAGACTATATTGCTGAAGTGGTGGGTTATTTAACACATGTATTTCCACATGGGTCTAGAAAGAGGGGTGGAGACCAACGTGTAACGAGCTCCTTCTTCCTGTGTAAAAATAAATCTATTCTACTGCTTTTCAGAGCTAACTGGGCTATTTACAGATGAGAATTAAATGCTTTTCTAGCTTTGTTCAGGGGTTTTATTTGGAATGTGTGTGTGTGTGTTTCTTAAGTACCAAAGTGCTTAATTTCAAGCACAATGGCAATTGTAAGAGTAACAGTTAAAGAGAATTTTTGTTCATTTATTGCAGCCCTCTTTGGATAAAAACCAGGATAGGGAAAATGTTTGCTTAACTAAAAGAGTAGTGAGCAACCAGATCACAGTAGTGCCAAAGGCATCCTCAAGATAACTTAATTTGAACAAATTGCTATTATTTTACTTCACGTGTGAAACAATTTAAAACATATACAAATATTTCTTCTAAATTATAAGATACATTTAGTTAATATCAGACTTTATAAGTTTTGGAGTCATTAAATCACTCACAGGTAGCAAATAAGTGGTGTCACAATGATCAGGTGCACTCTGAAGGTAAAATGGGGATAGGAATTAATAGAAAAGAAATATAAAAGAGCCACAGACATTTAAAGGGAAGGTTGAGATGAGGCCTTAGGAAGAAATTGTTCCCTGTGAGGGTGGGGAGGCCCTGCCACAGGGTGCCCAGAGGAGCTGTGGCTGTTCCTGGATCCCTGGAAGTGTCCAGGGCCAGGCTGGACAGGGTTTGGAGCAGCCTGGGACAGTGAAAGGTCCCAGCCTTCCCTGACAGGGAGTGCAATGTGACCTTTAAAGTTGCTTCCAACCCAAGCCATCATGGAATTCCATGATAATTCATTACCATTTTTATTTTTTAAATCTGCTGTGTTCCCATACCTCGAATACTGAACTCTCAGTTTTCTCATCACCCTCACCTTGAAAAATACATGACAGACACCAATGTGGGATAAAGAAGGGAATTCAGGATAACCAGAGCTTATCACTTCTCAAAAAGAAAGAATCCAAATAGGTCAGCACTGGAAACCCTTGATAAAAGTTGCACCAAAGCATGAATGATGCAATGAGAGACAAAAAACCCAGCCCTAGAGTGTCTAATAAAACAAGAAGTCAGCAGCACTGAGACAAGAGGTAGTGAGCTGCAACCTAACAAAACCAAGGGTTTTACACACACACTGCACAACTGGACTGTGGAACTCACCAAGAAGATGAGAGCTTTAAATGGGATTAATTACCAAAGCACCTGTGCAGTGAGCAGAAACAGTGGAGTAAACAGAACACAATGATACGGCCACAGCCGTGTCACCTCTGCCTCGTGTCACCTCTGGTTCACTGCCAGGATCAGCAGGGTGTGCCAAGGGAGTCTCTCTCTTCCTGGCCTCTTCTCATACTTTTCCTTTACATCTGTTGGAGACAGGCTATTGATCAGCTTTGGACTGATCTTTGTGGAGTGACACCTTACAGAGAAGTGAAACAGTGCACTCACTCAATACCTGTAACATAATCATAAAACTGATTTATCTTCCTGGATTTCTTGAGAAAAAATATTTAGAAATACTGCAGGGAAAAGAGCTGTTTCTGACCATCCCCA